>JACCPG010005034.1:0-41012 GCA_016069955.1 Drepana arcuata | reverse complement strand
AAGAGATTCCTCTAAAAATGGTGTCGCTTACAGCAATAGTGTTTCAAGATGAAAGAGCCATGGTGCCAAGGTTTCCAATAATGAGCTCCTTGGGGAGGGGGAGCCGTGGTGGCCGAGTGGTTCGAGTAGAGTCGAGAGACTGTACCAATGAGTTTTTCTCAACTAAAGTACAGTGATTAGTCACACCACGAGCTGTACGGTGAAGGAAAACATCGAGAGGTAACCTTCGTACGTTTGAGACATCTAAGGCTCACCATCTGTCACGTTGGCACCTAAAATATACCTCTGGCGGAAAGTGGGTGTGTGGGTAATGCCTATACACCTTTGCCTACCCTTTCGAACATACTTGTGGGAAGGCGTGAGGATGAGGGACAGCTATTCTTCAATGGGTTTAAATATACGTGGAATGTCCTTCTCTTTCAGGTCCAAGACGACGCCTTCTGTCCCCCAGGAGTGTGTGTGTCCTGCGCCAGCACCGCCCTCGCTGCGCAGGAGTTTAGGATATTCGTGAGGAATGCCCAAAAAATGTGGTATACCGCTGTCAGTTCCTTAGCTGTATTGTCAACAGCCTCGGGTCCAAACGTCAAAACAGTTTATGCGTTCGTTAGGGAAAGCGATTTGTCGGTCCAAACCGTACAAGATTACACAGGCAAGGAGCCAAAAGTTGTATTGAACAGACTCAGAAATAGGTTAACCAAAAATACCAATAGTAATAAGAAACCAAGAAACACCAGGTCCGGACCAACTTGCTGTTGTCCCGATTGCGGTAAAACATTTACTAATCCATATGCCTTGAATATGCATCTGAAGAATAGTGGGCGGAAGGATTCGTGTTTATACTGTGGTGCTGTCGTGATGAGAGGCAATGAAATAGTGGATCATTTGTCTATAGTTCACGGGGAGAAGGTGGTTTTGTGTAGCCAGTGTCCTCTGTACTTCCCAAGCGAATTGAAAGCCAAAGCGCACCAGAATACCGCCCACAAAGCAGGTGTGATGACCTGCTGTGACTGCGGGCGTACTTTTGGACGATCGTCTTCGTTCGATCTCCATTCCCAAATGCACGCGGTTCGGATATGTCGCGCTTGCGGTCTGCAATTCACGAACCGTAGCTGTTATAGGGAACACAGGTCACAGTGCGAGCCGGAAGCCAAGCCGGATGTGAACTCACTGCCCAAGAATCGACGGTCGAATATTCGAGACCCAGCGCAGTACACTTGCGACTACTGTGGCAAGACATATAATTCGAGGCCGCAATTGAAAAATCATATAATATGGATTCACATGGACGTTAGGCCGCACGAGTGTAAAACGTGTAAAAAGCGGTTCTTCACGTACGCTCGGCTAGTAGAGCACTCTGTCGTCCATACTAGGGTAAGGAATTTCGAATGTGATATTTGTGGCGCCAAATTGGTTACCAAAATGGCGGCGGTTTATCACAGACGACGCCACACGGGTGAGAAACCGTATAAATGCAACGATTGTGGGGAAACGTTCATATCGTCGTCGCGGAGGTCTGACCACGCGAAGCGACGGCACAACGCAAAAAGGTTACAGTGTACTTTATGCACTTTTACCTTCGTAAGACGACACGACTTGAGAAAACATATGAACAAGGTCCACTCAAATCAATCGGAAGCCCTCAGTCCAATGCCAGAGACTAACAAAGCTGAATACTAGTCAAAATCTTTTATGTCAATGCAAACAGATTTTTTACCTTGACACAGACTCTGGTCATACTCCCGGCATCCTGCAACCCCCTCGACTAGAAATTGGTGGGGCGCGTCTTCGTGGATTGCACTATCTATGCAATCCACGATATCTATGATGTCCATTGTATGCAAAGATCGTTTGCTGAAACTTTACTATTAGACCACCCTTTATTTCCTATCTATTGACAATGTTATCGTTGTAACCTTTTTAATTTATAAAATGTTAGTTAATAAGATGGATGACATAAATAAAGAGTTTATAGTCTGTATTTTTCTCATCCTCCATCCTCCCTTGTTCGGGAAAATCATATCCGATCACACGAGTGGTAGTGTGGGTACTATCTATACACCTCTGCTTATCTCACCTTTCGGGGGACATGTGGGATTTTATATATGTATATTCATATTCACTTCTCGAGTGTGTTTAACCTGTGTGAATTTTCCAAAGGAAAGTTATCATTGTATTTAAGACTAGAAAATATATTCTTAAGAAAGATTAAAATTTGGTTTCGCATTTAGACGCGAATGCTTTTAATTTTTTCATTTAATATGTGATTAAATAATTTTGTAACACAGGCCTGATAAGTTATGCTACTGTTAAGTTTAAAGAAATCGAGATATTTGTTTAAGATGAAAAAGTTCGTTATACGAAGAACTGGTATCCGTATCATATATTAATGAAAACAAAAAAAAAAACCTGAAGTTACGTTTAGCAAAACATGCAAACTGTCTAATCAAATGTATTACTGTACTGACAATGGTCGGTTGTTTGTTGTCGAAACAAAAACAGAAACTTATCTGAAGATATGCAGCGAAAGCTTATATTAGTTTTGTTAGGAATCATATGTGTTTCAACTCTGTCCTCATACTTATCTGGATATGTGCAAATTGAGTCGGATAGATTACTTCTGCACAAGATTTCCGGATTTGTCGGCGCAGGTAACTATTCCTACTGGCAATTGGGTTATTCTGGACCTCTGGTATTGGAACTGACGTCTATATCTGGTGATGCAGACCTCTACGTAGCAGACATTATAAGGTTTGTAATGTCTTCAGCGTAACTTTTAGTTTCGTTAAAACCTAGGACTTGCCGCCGGTATGACATCTTTAAAAATATATATTAATCACTAGATGTGTTGCTAAGCGCAAAACTCTAAAACAGCTTAACCGATTTGCCTGATACATTTTTTGTTGAAGTCTGAGGAAGGTTCTTATGGAGAGAAAAAAAATACGAGGAAATTAATAAAACCAACTATTTTCTTGACTTTTTAGGTCCTACGAAGGTTGCCAGGGCAGCTGGTCTATAATAAATATTTCGTAGGCTAATTATGTTTGCACACTACTTCTGGAAAAATATATTTTTTTAAAGGCTTCTTAATGCTACTACTACCCAAGGGAGCAGATAATTAATTGAAATATAATACACTGTACACTATAGGGGGGGATAGTGGGGCATATCTATCTATTAATTATTATACTCTGGGTATGTTTTTGCGATATGATGATTGTGTGACTGTGTTATCATTCCAGGCCTGGCTATGAGCATGATAAGAACAACTTCAGCTCCGCCACATGTGGCTCTGACTTAGTCATGGTCCCTGATGAGTTTCCAAGACCTGTAGGTATGTGTATTCTTATTAAAATCAAATCAAATTTATTTCAGACATGAGTCCATAGTGTTAGCATACAAGATAACTTAATAAATATTGTTAGTAATAAGGCTACCTACATTACAAAGGGTATGGATTCTTACCCAGTGATGCAGCAGAGGGCCGTCCCACCGATCTGAGAACACGCTCAAGAGACCATTAGTGGCTGTGCGCAGGCGCGCCATGGATGTGCTCCTCTTAATGTTAATGTTGCTTGAGGTCTAAGAAGTAAGAAGACAACTCTGCTATTCATTTGATGAACGTCTATGAGCTGATAGTGAAAATGCCCTAACTCTTTGACACTTATGTTATCCTTAGCTGTCCCACTGTGGCCAGAGCCATGATGCCCATTCGCTTGGCAACACTAGATGTTCTGGTTTTCAGTACTAAGGAAATTATATAATTAATCATCATCATCATATCATCACGCCAAGTCCCTAACGGGGTAGGCAGAGAGTATAGAGCGCCAGTTCTCTCTAGACTTACATACCTCTTTCGCTTCGTCCACATTCATCAGTCTCTTCATACATGCTCGTCGGTTTCGAGTACTCTTAACGTTCCCGTCCTTCAGAGTCCGATCTATTTGATCCAGGTAGTTGGAACGTGGCCTTAATATAATTATAATTAATTCGCCAGAAATTGTATAGATACTTACTCTTAACATGTATTTAATTATAATATAATATATCCTCACATCTTCCACACACCCACTTTCCGCCAGAGATATATTTTAGGTGCCAATGTGACAGATGGCGAGTCCATTGCCGTTACTCAAACATAACCATACATACGCCATTGATTTACTTCTCAGACGTATGCAGGTCTCGATGTTTTCCGTCACCGTACAGCTTGTGGTGTGACTAATCACTGTTCTTAAGTTTAGGAAAACTCATTGGTACAGTTGGGATTCGAACTTGCGATCTTTGTGTCGCAGGCACCACGGCTTTTATACTTATACTTACTCTTAACATGTATTTAATTGTTGTCAAATATTGCATCTGCCCGACTGGGACAGGACCTCCACCTTATAGAAGTCCGTGGCCAGATAACACTTTTTATTGTGTTCTGTTCCTATACTTTGAATAAGGTTTCCAATAATGAGCTCCTTGGGGAGGGGGAGGATTGTTATATTGTGGTGGCAGCGGAGGGATTCCCATTATGCTGCTAATATGGTATAAATCTTCAAACACAGCGGCAACATGCAATTAATACTTCGGTATCGTGAGCGTAACTATACAGGTGGGCCGTATGCTTGTTTGCCTCTAGTGGTCTAAAAAAAATATTTTTGTTGGATAAAAATTTCGACCGATTTTTTTGTTTCCTTTTCAGGTCTCGCCGTGTTCGGCCACTGGTCTCACACGGTGTCAGAATATAGTGTCCAGGTCTACCTGGACCTCGCAGCTTTAATAACTGACGACCACATGCTGACGATTGAGACTCCTCACCAGACCATTGCGGAGAGGCATGGTGAGGTGGCAACATTTTTATATATATCGTAATGTTAATCAATATATTAAAGCCTGCCTCCTGCTGCCTGCCTACCCCTTCGGGGATCCTCGTGGGAAGGCGTGAGGATATGTTATTATTTAAGTAATTGTACATTTACTTTACATCTAGGTCGTTCTAATTGTTTATGTATGTATTAATGTAACAATTGTTGGTGATCCTAATAAAAAAAAAAAAAAAAAAAAACATGAAAGCCTTGGTGGCCCATTGCAGCAGTCACCTAGACCACGAAGATCGCAAGCTCGAATCCTACCAATGAGTTTTTCTGCACTTAAGTACAGTGATTAGTCACACGAGCTTTACGGTGAAGGAAAACATCGAGAGGAAATCTGCATACGTCTGAGAAGAAATTCAAACGCGTATAGTCAAATAGTATAGTCGTGCTTGAGTAACGGCGGCGGACTCGCCATCTGTCACGCAACTAAAGTATATCGCTGGCGAATAGTGGGTGTGTGAGTACTAACTACACACCTCTGCCTACCCCTTTCAGGACCCTTATGGGAGACCTGAAGTTACAATATAACTTTAATATATGAAGCAAATACTTCACCAATTTTAAGAGGATCTGAACGTCCAAGTTTTGTATGGGGTGGTAGAGGAGAAAGCTAATTTGTTTTTTTTTTTGGTTGGGCATAGAGAGTAGAGTTCGTCACCATATTGGTATATTGGAAATGTCATTGCATGACCTCCTGGAGTTTACATGCGCATAGGTACCCCAATGAGTAGGCAGACCACTGATTCTTGTGAACTTCTATTTTCAGTGGAAGTCAGCAGACGGAGGGAGAAGACTATATTCAAGAAGAGTGCTGAAGGGTCGAAGCCTCCCTTCATGAGACTACTTCGAGCTCTAGACATGATATTCGAGATGTTTGTCCTGTAGGTTCTACCGAGCAAGTTGCGCACGCGCCGACATTGTATTTAGAAGTACCCACTGTTACAATGACGTAACAACTGTTATTGTTGATATAGCATGCTATTATCACTATGGCGTGCTATTGATAGCATAGCATGCCAATGTTACAATGACGTGCGATTGTTAATATAGCATGCTATTTCCACTATGGCGTGCTATTGATACCATGGTGTGCTATTACTACCATAGCATGCTAATTTTACAATCTCGTGCTATGGTTATATACTTAGCATGCTATTATCACTATGGCGTGCTATTGATAGCATAGCATGCTATTGTTAATATATCATGATTTTACTATGGCGTGCTATTGATACTATGGTGTGCTATTGATACTATGGTGTGCTATTGTGATGACGTGCTATTGTTAATATAGCATGCTATATGCACTATGGCGTGCTATTGATACCATGGCGTGCTATTGTTAGCATAATTTAAGAATGTTTGTGACGTCTGTATGTGATGATAATAATAGCAATAGCACTTAATGGTACCGCTTCTAAGCTTGTGTTTGTTCACCAGAGATGTGGGGTCGACGAAGGTCGGCTAAAAATAAGCTTTAATTTATTATTTAATTCTTTATCAAACTTGCCCTGTATTTTTTTTATTGACTATACAATTGAATATAATTGACTTCTAGTACATTTTTCCTGTGAAATGATAAATAAATCTATCTCTGTGCAAAACACGAAAGTTCGCATTTATAATGTTAGATGGATAGAGCCGTGGTGGCCGAGTGGTTAGAGTAGTTGCCTGCAACACAAAGACTGCAAGTTCCAATCCCAAATATACTTATCAGTTTTTCTGAACTTAAGTACAGTGATTAGTCACACCACGAGCTTTACGGTGAAGGAAAACATCGAGAGGAAACCTGCATACGTCTGAGAAGAAATTCAAAGGCGTATGTATAGTCGTGCTTGAGTAACAGCGATGGACTCGCCATCTGTCATGTTGGTAGTGGTAGTGGGTACTATCTGCACACCTTTGCCAACCCCTCGGGGTTAGTTAGTTATTACAATTATAATTCGAAGACGCCTCAGCGGCTTGTTGGTTGTATTACCACGTCAATCCCTTGGTTAAGCTTAAGATCTTGTATTTATTTATATTAAATTTTAATAAAGATTAAATCAGACTCTTACTCTTAATGTACACCCTTATTTACTTATAGTCCTACAGGGTCCCCGAAACGGTAGGCAGATGTATTACACCAGTTCACTGATTCAATTTATGAGCCCACGGATGACAGGAGTACTATGGAGTACTCCTGTCATCTGTGGGTTCATACCACGGAACCAAAATGGCGTCGTATTGCGCGGATTAAAAGCAGTTTTCTTCTGCGAACGCTCATGGCTGTGGAATGAGCTCCCCGTTGAGGTGTTCCCTGGAGAGTGCAGCATGGAGTTCTTCAAGAAGGGTGTGGAGAGATTACCTTTAGTTCATGCTCTCCTGGTACATTCTTAAAGGTGTTCCCTAGAGAGTGCAGCATGGAGTTCTTCAAGAAGGGTGTGGAGAGATTACCTTTAGTTCATGCTCTCCTGGTACATTCTTAAAGGTGTTCCCCAGAGAGTGCAGCATGGAGTTCTTCAAGAAGGGTGTGGAGAGATTACCTTTAGTTCATGCTCTCCTGGTACATTCTTAAAGGTGTTCCCTAGAGAGTGCAGCATGGAGTTCTTCAAGAAGGGTGTAGAGAGATTACCTTTAGTTCATGCTCTCCTGGTACATTCTTAAAGGTGTTCCCTAGAGAGTGCAGCATGGAGTTCTTCAAAAAGGGTGGGGAGAGATTACCTTTAGTTCATGCTCTCCTGGTACATTCTTAAAGGTGTTCCCTAGAGAGTGCAGCATGGAGTTCTTCAAGAAGGGTGTGGAGAGATTACCTTTAGTTCATGCTCTCCTGGTACATTCTTAAAGGTGTTCCCTAGAGAGTGCAGCATGGAGTTCTTCAAGAAGGGTGTAGAGAGATTACCTTTAGTTCATGCTCTCCTGGTACATTCTTAAAGGTGTTCCCTAGAGAGTGCAGCATGGAGTTCTTCAAAAAGGGTGTAGAGAGATTACCTTTAGTTCATGCTCTCCTGGTACATTCTTAAAGGTGTTCCCTAGAGAGTGCAGCATGGAGTTCTTCAAAAAGGGTGGGGAGAGATTACCTTTAGTTCATGCTCTCCTGGTACATTCTTAAAGGTGTTCCCTAGAGAGTGCAGCATGGAGTTCTTCAAAAAGGGTGGGGAGAGATTACCTTTAGTTCATGCTCTCTTGGTACATTCTTAAAGGATGGAGCATGGAGTTCTTCAAGGAGGGTGTAGAGAGATTCCAATAAACGAGAAAATAAAACCACAACATAATAAGTACTTATTTTATTGAAATTGTTACAAAACTAGCGGAAACACGTTGTACTTCTAAAGCAGTATTTGTCTGTACTTGATACACCTGGCCCACCTTGACACTGTTGCAAGCATAATTCAAGACTGCCAGATATATATGACATCTATCCGTCCCTGTCGCACTCGTGGCGGTGACAATGCCATATGGCACTGCCCGAAGTCCTCATTGAAACGTGCTCACACGACTTTAAAATATAAAATTAAACTTAAGTCGTTAATGTTGCCATTAGCAACCTCAAATAGGGCTGCCACCAACAAAATAGAAACTGTCTGCTGATGGATGTAGATGAAGTGTAAGACTAGAGAGAACTGGTGCTCTTCTTTCTGTGTTCCTTAAGAGGGACTTCCTTGGGAAGCTTTTGTAGTAACATCACTATTTGTATTTATCGAAACTACTCGAAACCGACGAACATGTATGAAGAGACTGATGAATGTGGGCGAAGCGAAAGAGGTATGTAAGTCTAGAGAGAACTGGCCCTCAATACTCTCGGCCAACAGGGACACGGTCTGATGTGCATGTATGTATGTATGTATTTATCCAAGTAGAAATGTTTTATCTTCATCTTCAGACCTTCCCACAAGCATTACCGATGGGGTATGCAGAAGTGCGTAGTGCATCCAATCGTTTACTAGTGGCTTATTAGTATGTAGGTGTGTTCCCTTGTGTGGGTAGGGTGGCAGCCCTGCAGTGTGTGCTGCAGTGTGCTAGCAGGCGGAGGGCTTGTTCACAGCTACTCGGCACACGACCTTCTTCAAGTTGGTGAACGCCTCGTCCTGCGTCGCTTGGTTGAAGTGCTGGCAGACAGACAGACGGTGAGGCCAGTCAATGGATCACGTTGGATGGAGGAAACCTTTCGTAATCTAACTAATATTATAAATTTGATTTACAAAGTTTTATTACAAAGTTGTATGATGATCGGTTAAGTAGTTTTTACGTGAAAGCGTAACAAACAAACTTACATTCACATTTATAATATTGGTAAGGATGTTGCTCGTTCACGGCATAGCGGCTGAACCGATTCTGGCAGGAAAATTTTGAAAGCTAATTTTTCCACGCGAGCGATGCCGCGGGCATAAGCTAGTCTTTAAATATACTTGTTTATGTGAAACATGTTAGCCAATTTCATTATTTGTCTAAAATAACAGAACCGAATAAAAGAAGAAGGCCGTAGACAAATAACACTATTGTTTGTGTTGTGTTCCTGCGCAGTGAATAAGGTTTACAATAATGAGCTCCTTGGGGAGGGGGAGGTTGTTATATTGTGTTGGCAACAGAGAGATTAGTCCCATTATGCTGCCAACACAGTATAACTCCCGAAAACAGACAACGCGCAGTGGTCTCGTGACCGTAAATAGGCTACGGTAACCGTGTTCCATCGCGTGGGCCAAATGCTTGTTTGCCTCCTGTTGTATAAAAAAAACTACAGTTGCCACAGTTTACAAGGAAACACCTGCCCTAGTATATCATAAAGTTTGCTACAGGCCCGTGCCTTAACCCGCCGCTGAGTGTGAGGTGTATGAGGTGCATGAGGTGCATGAGGTGCATGAGGTGCGTACCTCATTGATGACGACGGTGGGCACGAAGGCCAGCGGGCGCAGCACGGCGTCAGTCTTGTCCCCCGCCGCCGCCAGCAGTGCGCCGCCGCGCTCGGCCGCCGCGCACGCCGACACGCGCGCCGACACGCCGCCCGCCGCCGCGCACTGCCCGACACTACACTGCACTACGCCGCACTACACTACTCGACACCTGGCGCCACGCTATGTCATGGCGGGGTGTCGCTGATACTGATTTGGCACAAACAAAGTCCAGTTTTGTGTGCTTCATAAGTATTTAAGAAGTAGACCAATATTTAGTATTTTATTCAGTGTATTATATGAGTAGCGTGAGGCTTATATATGAATGATAGTAGTCTTGTCTGTACTGGGTGACAACTAGACACAGTGCATCAATGTTTTACTTATACATAGTCCTAAAGTGGCAATCTACTCTCTCTGCCTACCCCGTGAGGGACTCGGTGTGATGATATCTAAGTAGTAAAGTTGACACCCGTTTCTATAAATGTGTATTTCTGTCAATCTACAAAGTGATTTTTTGTCATTAATTTAATTGACGTCGTAGAAAGAATGAAAAAGATATTGAAAAAAGCTGACAATAAATTTAATGGGACCATTTTACGTTGATATGCAGGATAAACTTTATTGTACGGCAGCGGGTCCTGGGTATGTCAGAGGGAGTATGGAAGTAACATAAAAGGGGATGCGATCTCTTCGAAAAATGTGCGGAGTAACGATATTAGATCGAATCCGCAATGAAGAGATTAGCAAATCAACTGGCGTGAATGAGGGCGTGATTGTAAAGATGAAGAAAGGCATGTTACGTTGGTTTGGACACATAGAAAGGATGAGTGAAAAAAGATTGACGAAACAGATATACAAAGCAAAAGTGTGTGCAAGAAGAGGCAGAGGAAGGCCACGTTCCAACTACCTGGATCAAATAGATCGGACTCTCAAGGACGGGAACGTTAAGAGTACTCGAAACCGACGAGCATGTATGGAGAGACTGATGAATGTGGACGAAGCGAAAGAAGACTGTAAGTGTAGAGAGAACTGGCGTGATGATATGATGTTAATACGCATAGTGATGTAGTGGTGTGCAGCGCCAGTGAGGTACCGTATCGAGCGCCTTGTCGGGACTCTGCTGCGACATGAGGCAGATGACCATCTCCATCTTGTCTGTGTCCGCCAGCTGCCGGTCCTTGAGCAGGCACGCCTGCACCTGCGCACACACCTCGCCTTAGCGACACGAGCCTGCGCTCTGGGAGGCGCCGTGCTGGCTACCTTGCTCACTTATACTGCTAGCGATACCATCTAGAGTTGCTTTACTAGATGGCAACGGATTGTTTGCTAAATCCCTTACGGTGATGGAAAACATCGAGAGGAAACTGCATAGGCTTGAGAAGGCACTCCTTTACCTTACCTTTTAAGAGAGGTAGGGCATAAAGGGTTTCCCGTTCCAATTTGTATCTGCCCGCCTGGGGCAGGACCTCCACCTTATAGAAGGCCGTAGACAAATAACACTATTTATTGTGTTGTGTTCCTGCGGTGAATAAGGTTTACAATAATGAGCTCCTTGGGGAGGGGGAAGATTGTTATATTGTGTTGGCAACAGAGAGATTAGTCGTATGATGCGCCAGCGGTATATTCTCCGGGCGCAGGCAGGAGTATGTCGATTTATTATGGTATGCGGTATAGATTTTATGACGCGCTCTCAGGGTGGCGGGTGAATGTGGGCCGTTGGCGCGTCGTGCGCTTTCATGGTAGCGATCCACAGGAAAGGCTACATTACGCAATGTAATGGGTGATAGCCACATGCGTGCGAAACTGGAGTGGAGCGATACTATCACTGCTTGGGAAAGACGCGGCAACGATGGTGGGCGATGGACGACGCTAATCTTAGGAACTACTAATCTGATTTTGAATACCTTTTTGCATTAGATAGCTTATTTATTGCGGAAGGTTATAGGCTATACATCATCATGATGCTGCACGAGGGAGGGGAGCAGGCGATCTTAACGCGGGCATCATGCAGCGCGACATCTTTTCAATATTCACAAATCCAAATACGTCATGTCAAGGCGTGTTGATGAGGACCACACTATGGAATGTTTTATTTTTATAAATAAGCACGCGGCCCGCCTTATGGTAAGCGGTTACCGCAGCCTATGGACGCTTGCAACACCAGGGGTATCGTTGCCGTCCCCGCAGCATCTCTCCACCCCCGCCGAGGCCCAGCCGCCCGCTGCCTACTGCCTACCGTGCTCTTCCCGTAGGGCACCAGCTTGACCTTGACGGCCCCCCTCAGCTCGCGCCACACGGGCGCCAGCTGCGTCGTGATGAACCTCTTGCTGTCCGGGCACAGCGCCTCGTAGTACACCGCGATCTTCACCTGCACACACACACATACACATACACACACACACACCGTTAACTTTGGTCTAAATATGGAATTTGTGATCAAGATATGTGAGCTCTGAGATCTGGCTCATTTTTTTATAATTATTTAATTTCGTGACATGGATACTAGTCCATTGGCTCTTTGACATTAGCTCATTAATATTTCGTGTCACGTATTTAAATGCTTGAATAATAGAATTTCTGCAGACAATCTTGAGCAGCAACAGAATAAACAAACAATTAGACAAGTAATAAAGTCATTTGACTCAGACAATATTACTGAGGCATTGAACCCAATGTCCCTACGAATGGATGGCATATGCCACTGCATTTTAAAAGACATATTTATAAACAAATCTTATCTTTGCTTGATACCCGCAATTTTTTATTTTTATTTTATTTTTTTTGTTTTATACAACAAGAGTGGCAAACAAGCATACGGCCCACCTGATGGGAAACGGTTACCGTAGCCTATTTACGCTCACGATACCGAAGTATCACTTGCATGTTGCCACTCTCTGTTCGGAGAGTTATAGTGTATTGGCAGCATAATGGGACTAATCCCTCTGCTTCCAACACAATATAACAATCCTCCCCCCTCCCCAAGGAGCTCATTATTGTAAGCCTTATTCTTCGCGCAGGAACACAACACAAAACATTGTGTTATTTGGCTTCGGCCTCCTATAAGGTGGAGGTCCTGCCCCAGGCGGGTAGATACAAATTAGAACCCGTTATGGCCTACATCTCCTACGCTCTCGTAGCTAATACTCACCTTGTCATCAGCCCTCTTGGTCTTGGCGGCGGCCGCGCACAGCAGCGCCAGCACACACACACACGTGACTGCCTTCATCTTGTGCTGGAACAAGCCACGTCACCTATTGCTAGTTGCGTGATGCTAATGTGTGTGCAAGAGGCAGAGGAAGTGATATGTAATATGTAACCGACTACAGAATATGTATACTGTATTTATTGCCTGACAGCTGTCAATGAGTTTGGCGCGGTCACTTACAATGACAGCTGTCAGCGAATTGTTTTGGCGGGCCTGAGTGCATGTGCGCGCATCTTATCTTATCTTACTAATTTTATTACAAATGTGAAAGTTACGGATAGGCTACTGTTTAATCTTGAAAAATTTTTAGTTCTAATATTATAATGTTTGATGTTCTTTCACGGCATAGCGGCTGAACCTATTCTAGCTTCCGAACTTCACGCCAGCGAAGCCGCGGGCATGAGCTAGTTATCAATACACCAGTATTCTAAATAACATATTTTATTCCGCTCCGTACATACGCCCAGAGATCACTTGATCGCACGCTCAAGGACGGGAACGTCAAGAGTACTCGAAACCGACGAACATGTATGAAGAGCCTCAGAGTCTAGCGCTCTTCTCTCTGCCTACCTTGCGAGGGACTCTGCGTGATGATACGTATGTTACATATTTGGTCATGACGAAGAGAAGAAAGGATATGAAGAGGAAAGATTGTACGGAAATGTCGAGGAAATATGCTTACTATACATACGAGTACACACGTCATTCAAGACCAAGGCTCAAGGTTCAAATACTCCTGTTAGTCCTGTGTCCCTAGGACGCGCCCCCTATCCTCTCCTACAGTGTACAGTGTAAGTGTGCAACCTTCCACTAATGTGTGAGTATTGTCAGTACACACAGATTACCTATGAGTGCACACGCACACTACAATTAATACACTCGGGTCATACTGCCCGCATGCCGCGACCCCTCGACTAGACATTGGTGGGGCGCGTCTTTGTGGATGGCACTATCTGTACCTCATGGTTGGTATTAAATTTCATTGCCTATTCTCTGCCTTTATTATTTACCCCAATATTCGTAGCACGACACACACTTTGTATTGAGAAGAAACTCAGTAAAATTGTTAGTACTTACTTAAAACGCGTAATCACAAAATGTTTCACGTATGGAAAGCTATATTATTCCGTTTTATATAATCTTATTCTGTTTTAAAACATCATGTAAGTATATAAATAGTGAGAAGAAAATAAGAAACACTTGTCTTCTATAAGTTGTCGCGTGTTGTCAATATGTCCTCATGACGATGCAATAAAACATATAGCTCCGAAGATGACACAATGACAAGATTATTGAAGGGAGTCATACTCACATGGAAACGCGTTGACATTCTTAGACGGTCAAATGCCTAGGTATAATTGTATTATATTTAAACTACTGAGTATGTAAGTGGTTTGTTTATAATGCTGCAATTTTACATATGTATTGAATAAATAGAAACATGTTTTATTGAAACTATACTATACTTACTAACATACAACTATTCTACATACATAAATTTATCGTTTCAGCTAATTTTTATGTGTAAAAGGGTTAAAATTTACAATTAAAATTAATTTAAAAGTGTATTAATTTCTTTCGGTTCATTGTGCCCTATGACATTGCTGAGCAACTCCTATTTCCTGACACCCTGTAAATTGTTAGATAGAAAATTTTATAATCGACTAAATCGGTTAGTACGCTGTTTGTTGATTTCTGTCCTAAGTGTTTCCCATCACTATAATATTTCTGTTATTGCAACTCTATGCATTTCCGTTTTTCCTGTTACAATTACTGTGTTTTCTTACAAAGTGAATAAACGTTATTTAAACTAGAAATCTCAATTTGTTTTGCTGATCCTTAACCCGAATAGGTTATGGGCCCAGTAGCAAACGACTGCGAAATTGAAGATCAGGTGTAAAGAAATAGTTTTTGTCGGAAACGAATTCGCCGGCCGGTTTTATAACCTACAATGGACGCCCGGCCGATGCAACTAGAAAAGTTTGATGGAAACAATTTTCGTCAATGGAAGTTTCAAATCAAATGTGCTCTCAAAACCAAAGGGATAGATTTATCTGCAAAGAAACCGACTGGTGACCAAGATGACACAAAGTGGTTGCAAAATGATGGCACCGCGATGTTCCTAATAACATCCGCCATGGATTTGAAACAAATTACGCTAATAGAAAATTGTGAAACCGCTAGTGAAATAATGAGCAAACTGGAATCGATTTACGAACAAAAGAGTGAATTGAACAAAATGTTTATCCATGAGAGGTTTTACCAATATAAAATGTCGCCGAATGACGGAGTTGCACAACACATATCAAAAGTAGAAAACTTAGCCAAACAACTTCGTGAGAGTGGAGAAGAATTGAGTGATACGGCTGTAATTACTAAGATTCTGGGTACACTGCCCCCCAAGTATCGCACTCTCAGACAAGCATGGATGTCTTTGGATCCAAAACAACAAACAATTGTCAACCTTACTGCTAGGTTGCTCGATGAAGAGGCTAGTATAGCTTGTGAAGAAGAACAAGAAACAGCATTGGGCGGTGGGCGGTATGAAACCAAGAACTCGATAACTGAATAAAGAAGTTCGGAAATAGCAAGTCGAAGTGAAAGCGGCATCGTTTTTGAGATATTCATTACGGCTATGCGGAAACGTGGTCATTTCTTAAAGGAGTGTCGGGCACCTAAGAAAAATAACAGAAGGCCTAAACAAGAGGAGACCATGCTTGCATTCAATGTGGAAGACAATTTTAATGCTTTTGACAGTAGCGAGGAGAATATTTGGATCCTAGACAGTGGAGCTTCAGCTCATATGACATATAGGAAAGATTTCTTTGAAGAATTGAAGAAGTGTGATCGGAAGTCCCTTACAGTTGGAAACAAGCAGTCAGTTCAAGTTTGTGGAATTGGAAAAGTACAGATACAGAGATATGTAAATGGACAGTGGTTGTCAAGTATACTACATGATGTTTTATATGTGCCAAGTCTACATAGAAACCTGTTTTCTGAAGGTGTTATTATAAAGAAAGGATACAGTATAGTGAAGAAAGATATTACAGCACTGATTTACAATAACAATGAAGTTGTTATGAGTGCCAGAATTCAAGCAAATAACCTGTACCAGTTGAACATTAAAGCTGTAATTCCTGATACATGCAACTTAGTTCAGAATGTTCAAAGTAATATGAAAACATGGCATGAGAGGCTTGGACATTTAAACATAAAGGAAATAAAAAATATGTGTATGAATAATGTGATTGGAGGACTGAATATAAGTGATAGTGAAATGAAGAACTTTATATGTGAAGCGTGTGCCTATGGAAAGCAGTACCGCCTACCATTTAGAAGATCACCCCAATGTGCACAGCAGCCAGGTGACTTGGTGTACAGCGATGTATGTGGGCCGCTAAATCATACTTCAGTTCAAGGTATGAGATATTTTATTCTTTTCAAAGATGCTGCTACAAGTTATAGGCATGTCTTCTTTATGAGAAATAAAAGTGATGCTCTTGAATATTTTAAGAGGTACAATGCTATTGTGAAAAATCACTTTACACACAACGTGAGAGTCCTTTACACAGACAATGGGCGAGAATATGTAAATAAAGAATTTAAAGACTACTTAGTGAAGCTAGGCGTAGTTCATGAGTGCACAGCACCATATACTCCTGAACAAAATGGTCGTGCAGAAAGGGAGATGCGCACCATTGTTGAAAGTGCTCGGTCTATGTTATATGCAAGAGATATACCATTGAATTTGTGGGCTGAAGCAGTAAACTGTGCTGTATACTTATTGAATAGAACCGCTTCGAGTCAAACTCCTAATAAGACACCTTATGAGGTGTGGACGGGGAACAAACCTCAGATGGGTCATGTAAAAGTTTTTGGCAGTGAATGTTATGTCCATGTTCCTGACCAGTTGCGGAAGAAACTTGATAAAAAAAGTGACAAAATGATATTAGTTGGTTATGACAATATAAATTACAGATTGTATGATCCTAGAACAAAGCAAATAAGAATATCAAGAAATGTTATATTTGATGAGAATAAAATACCAACTATCAGGAGAAATAAATCTGAAATTATTCTTCAGGATATGAAAAAGAATAATACAGAAGAGTTGGAAGATGTGGAGCAGCATGGCGCACAAGATGGTGACACACAGAGCTCATCAGAAGAAAAGGATGATAGCATGCTCAGTTGCCATGATGAGGATAGTGGTGATGTGACTTATGAGCCATCTCAAGAGTTAACAGACACAGATGTGCGTGACTCCATCAACCTCCGACCTCGTATCAACAGAAATTTTGAAGCTAACCTGGTGGAGATAGCAATACCTACAACATTTGAAGAAGCAATGGCCAGTTTGCAGAAGGAAGAATGGTATAAGGCTATTAAAGAGGAATTATCTTCACATGAGGAGAGTAACACCTGGACATGTGTGCTAAGGAGTAACCAAAGATTAATTACTTCCAAGTGGGTCTTTGCTGTTAAAAATAATGAAGATGGGACAACGCGATACAAAGCTTGTTTGTGTGCCCGTGGTTTTCATCAGATCAAAGGTATTGACTATAAGGAGACCTCTCCTACTACTAGATATGACTCTATTAGAATTGTTTTATCTTTAGCAGCTAAATATAACTTAGAAATTCAACAATTTGATGTGAAAACAGCTTTTCTTAATGGTAGCTTAGAGGAGGATATTCATTTAGAAATACCAGAGAGAGTCCCAATTAATAAGAAATATGTTTTAAAATTAAATAAATCTTTGTATGGTCTAAAACAAAGTTCTAGATGTTGGAATAAAAAGTTTACAGAGTTTTTAAAGAAATATGGTTTTGTGCAATCTAAAGCTGATAACTGTGTTTTTAAAGGTAATTTTAATAATACTAAAGTTTTTCTTATTATCTATGTAGATGATGGTCTTGTTTTATCCTCCAACAAAGATTTAGTCAGTGAAATAATTAATTATTTGAAACAGACTTAAAATTAAAGAATTACACTTAACATATTTTGTTGGAATGGAAATAGTTAAAGAAAATAATTGTATTTGCATTCATCAGAAGAATTATATAAAGCAGATAATTAAAAGATTTAATATGATTGATGCTAATCCAGTTAGTACTCCAGCTGATGTTAATGTTGTTATGACTAAAAACTTACATGAAGACAAGGTAAACTTTCCATTCAGAGAGGCAATAGGTTCATTGTTATTTTTGTGTTCTGTTTCTCGGCCAGATATTTCATTCATTGTAAATGTGTTGAGTAGGTATGTAAATAATCCAAGTCAACAACATGTAAATGCTGTTAAGCGTGTTTTAAGATATTTGATAAAGACAAAAGATTTTTGTATTAAATATGAACATAGCAACAATCTAGTGGGCTATTCAGACTCAGACTTTGCTAGTGATGTTGATAGTAGAAAGTCTACTACAGGTTATATTTTTCTTATGCATGGAGGACCAGTTACATGGTGTAGTTCAAAACAAAAGACAGTTGCACTCTCTACAACTGAAGCAGAATTTGTAGCTGCTTGTGAGTCTGCTAAGGAAGTTCTCTGGTTACAACAGTTATTATCTGATTTAGGAGAAGATTCTCATTGTGTTAACTTGCAAGTAGATAACCAGAGTGCCATTAAATTAATTTATAATCCTGTATACCATAAAAGAACTAAACACATTTATGTAAAATTTAATTTTATAAGAGAAAAAGTAGAGTTAGGCTTGATTAAGATAGAATATGTTCCTAGTAACCATCAGTTAGCAGATATACTTACCAAGCCTTTGTCCGCTCAACCTTTTATTTTTATTAGAGACCAGTTGTTGTCTTGTAAAGTAGGTGAATAAGTTGAGTGTAGTCAGGTTGTTCTTTATTATGTTTTATAAAAGTTTTTGGAATGTAAAATTTTAGAGGGAGTGTTAGATAGAAAATTTTATAATCGACTAAATCGGTTAGTACGCTGTTTGTTGATTTCTGTCCTAAGTGTTTCCCATCACTATAATATTTCTGTTATTGCAACTCTATGCATTTCCGTTTTTCCTGTTACAATTACTGTGTTTTCTTACAAAGTGAATAAACGTTATTTAAACTAGAAATCTCAATTTGTTTTGCTGATCCTTAACCCGAATATAAATAATTAACTATTAACGCAGGGTGAAGCCGCGCGGCGCAACTAGTGCCGCAAACAGTATGTACAAACATAGTCGGAGGTCACTCTCTCCGGACACTTTCGCGCACTCTCGATGCCGGCCGCGTCGGCCTCGGGGGGTCGGGGGGCTGGAAGGGGTCGGGGGGGCTGGAGGGGGCCGGGGGGCCGGGGGGCGCAAGTGGCGAGCGATGGCGGATACTTTTGGTTAATTTTATTAAGACGCAGATTTTTCATCAAGAGAAGTCGAGCATGAAACAGACCGAGCAAATATAAATATACATATCATCACGCGGAGTCCTTCGCGATGAGATGTGAACTCCTCGAAAAATGTGCGGCGTAACGATATTAGATCGAATCCGCAATGAAGAGATTCGCAAATCAGCTGGCGTGAATGAGGGCGTGATTGTAAAGATGAAGAAAGGCATGTTACGTTGGTTTGGACACATAGAAAGGATGAGTGAAAAAAGATTGACGAAACAGATATACAAAGTGAAAGTGTGAGGAAGAGAGTACGAGGTGTAGTCTTGAGCTATTATTATTGAGCAAGTATTGAGCTATTTCAAAATCAAAGCTTATTATGTCGCTACCGCTAGTCACCAGGGCTGCGTCACGTGACAAGTTTCTCTCAATCGACTCCTGCGCATGTCGCACGTGTACAATACTGTTATCTCAGTAACTGTACTCTGCGCTAGATGAACCGGTGCATACGACAAGTGGACAGGTTCATGTTTTTATGTATTTTTGTATACCACAAGAGGCCAACAAGCATACGGCCCACCTACAATACCGAAGTATCACTTGCGCGTTGCCACACTGTGTTCGGAGAGTTATACTGTGTTGACAGCATAATGGGACTAATCCCTCTGCTGCCAACACAATATAACAATCCTCCCCCCTCCCCAGAGAGCTCATTATTGTAAACCTTATTCACCGCGTAGGAACACAACACAAACACTAGTGTTATTTGTCTACGGCCTTCTATAAGGTGGAGGTCCTGCCAGGAGGCGGGCAGACTTCTCTTACTGTCTTGTATGTCATGGAATGCTATATTTGATTAAGTTTAAGGGAAAATGTGCTTTTATCTCCAACAAATTGATGTGAGAAATATCCAATTAATATAATCCGCGCGTCCTTAATTGCATTACTCACATGCATTGTATGAGGTGAGTCACCTCGTTGGGAGGTCACCACACCAGCGTGACCTGCGTCAATCCGCTGACTCCTCTAAGTGGTACCCCAATTACCGGCGGTCACGTGACGCTGCGCCGGCGACCTAGTTACCAGCTGTTTGGTTCGGGAGAGTAGGTGCTGGATACATTTTAGGGGGCGAGTATTTGTACCTTAGTCTTGGATGTCCTTGTCCTATGTATATATATATATCGTTAATAAGTAAGTATATCGTTGCCTAGTTATTTATATATAATTTATAATAATAACGTCCTCACTCCTTCCCACACGGGTCCCCGAAGGGGTAGGCAGAGGTGTCTAGGTAATACCCACACACCCACCTTCCGCCAGAGATATATTTTAGGTGCCAACGTGACAGATTTTTATTTATTATATAAGGTTTACCAACACTTGCTTACATCGATACTACATCTTAATCATCACATAACTTAGAGCTAAATGTAGCAAATAATTACAGGTAAACACCACTTGCAACATTACTTGGAAAGTTCAAGGCACAGTGTAGATAACAAAAAAAATATATATAAAAAACTAAGAAAAAAATAAAAAGTAAAGAGTAATTAAAAACTATTTTCAAAAATATTTTTCCGGAGCTTGCCAGGTTGATCACAATAGATATCAACAAGATCACTATATTCATTTACTGTTTTTGATAGTCTAGGAATGGGAGAGTTCGCGCCAAATACAGTTTTGCGAAGAGGAGGGCAAAAAGGCGTAATTCGATGACGAGGGTACCTTGAAGGAACGCGAATTTTGAATTTACTCAGTATTTGAGAGCAATCGGCTTTATTATTAAAAAGTTTTGATACAAAAATAAGGTCCGTCACTTCTCTGCGTTTAGCTAAGGAAGACATTTTAAAATACGATAGTCGTTTTTGGTATGAATTAAGTTTCTTTGCCAAACCAGCGGAATACGCCAAGTGCCAGACGAATCTCTTTTGGACCCCCTCTATACGCAAACTATGTGTGGAATAATGTGGCCTCCAAACAACGGAACAGTATTCCAATATACTTCTTACTAAGCTATTGAAAAGTAAAATCTTTGTTTGATAGCTGCGAAGCTCCTTAACATTTCTCAGAACAAATCCTAACATTTTAGAAGCACGTTGTGTAATGTTTTCAATATGCGGAATGAAAGTAAGTTTTTTGTCCAGTAAGATACCCAAGTCACGAATTTCATTTGTTTCCTGAACAAGGTTATTGCAGATGGTATAATCAGAAGGAATTAAACTGCTTTTGCGGGAGAATTTTATAACAAAGCACTTTTTCAGGTTTGGCTCCATTCGGTTTAGTACACACCACCTGATCAAGTTATCAATATCGCATTGCAAGTCGTACGAGTCATTAGTTGTATTTATTACCTTGCAAAGTTTTAGGTCGTCTGCATACATAAATGAGTCCGAATATATAAGATGGTTAGGTATGTCATTTACGAAAACATTAAATAGTACTGGTCCCAAATGAGAACCCTGAGGTACTCCTGAGGTGGCTGGTCGGGAATTTGAGTGGAAACCATTGATTGCTACGAAAAAAGTGCGTCCGTCAAGATATGAATTAAACCATTTCAAAAGCTCGCCGGCTATCCCGTATGCTGACAACTTCTGTAGTAGAATATCGTGGGATACACTGTCAAAAGCTTTGCTGAAATCCACGTATACAACATCGATTTGCTTATTGCGATCGAGAGCTTCGCATATACTTTCAGTGAAGTCAATTAAATTTGTATTTGTCGATCTGCCTTGGACAAAACCATGTTGCTTCGGAGTTAAGAATTGCTTAAAGTGATTCTGAACGTAAGGACATATAAGCAATTCAAAAATTTTCGCAAAACACGATAAAATTGAAATTGGTCTGTAATTATGAATAAGATCTTCTCTGCATGATTTATGAATCGGGATAATCATAGCCATTTTCCATTCACGTGGGAAAACACCAGTAGTAAGGGATTTATTGTAAATCATTAACAAAGGCTTAACTAGCTGTTCAGCACACTCTGTAATGAAGACCGCAGGTGGAGAGTCCATCGCCGTTACTCAAGCACGACTATACATACGCCTTTGAATGTCTTCTCAGACGTATGCAGGTTTCCTCTCGATGTTTTCCTTCACCGTAAAGCTCGTGGTGTGACTAATCACTGTACTTAAGTTCAGAAAAACTCATTGGTATATGCCGCGATACGTGAACTATACATGTGTCTGTCGTAGTGCTGAGCTATGATTGGCTCAGCGCGTGGTGAGGGCTCGGTGGAAACATATCTGACCTGACGACGCAAATGGGATCGTATTTCGTATGCTGCATAGGTACTTTACGCTAATAATAATATGTGCAAAGTTTTGTGTTTAGGTAAGGTAAGGAGCTCCTGACTGCGAAGCTTGAGGTCGCAGGTTCTAATTCCGCTGAGGGCAGATATTTGTGTGATGAACAGGATGTATAAGTAAATATATTGTTGTCTAGTTACAATAAAACAAGCTTTGCGTAATTTGGGGCTAGGTCAATATGTGTGGAATTTGGGGCTAGGTCAATATGTGTGGAAGTGTCCCAGGTATTTATTTATCGCCCTACATTCATGGTCATCAAGGAATAAGACAAGTTTTCAATATTGGTCCCAATACGCGGTACAGTATAACAAATAATAAATACTTCTACTAAATATTGTCTCTAATTTAATTATAATATGGTAATGTATAAGTACATACATATCATCACACCGGGTCCCTAACGGGGTAGGCAGAGAGTATAGAGCGCCAGTTCTCTCTAGACTTACATACCTCTTTCGCTTCGTCCACATTCATCAGTCTCTTCATACATGGCCGGTCGGTTTCGACTACTCTTGACGACACAAATATTGTGTGTGTTCTTTCTTCTTAGAGCGTTCATTCGGTATGTATAAATAATAACTATTAGTATAATATCCTTTTTTTATATTTATACCATAAGAGTGGCAAACAAGCATGTACGGCCCACCTGATAGAAGCCTATTTATGCTTAAAATACCGTTTACCGTTACACTGTGTTGGCAGCATAATGGGACTAATCCCTCTGCTGCCAACACAATAAAAAGATTGTCTTATTATAATATTAAATAAATAAATTGACTGTAACATTTTCAATCCATTCCAATTCAGATGAATTTTATTGTCTTATATGTGTAATATTTTAATATCATTTTCAAATAGCATTTTCTTCATTTGTCTTGTAAATATTTAACAAAATAAATAGAGACACATACCTTTTTTAATCTGTTCAGAACAAAACCACAAAGCATCACACAACTTTACACATTCAATGAGGTTATATTGAGTTTTAATATAAATTAAGCTGGCGTCGGTACTCCCGATGCGGCGTCCTGTGGCCTAGTGGAGTCGAGTTGCCTTTCAGTTGACACCCGACCTCTGCTATCAGTTGTATGGTTATTAATAATTACACATATTGATGTGTGCACAGCTTTAATTTGTTAGGTACTCAGATAACGGTGTTAATGAACGCGTTAAGGCGATAGGGAGGCTGGGCGCATGGACCGCGTTACCAAGTTTAGATCGACTCCGCAATTAAGATTAAGAAAGGGTCAATATTTCTTATGTTCTTAAAACATAAATAAGTACTAATACATTTAATTTACGCTGATAGTCAACGATGGGAACGTCAAAAGTAAGCCTCAATAAGACTGGATGTGGACGATGCTGAAGAGGTATCTCTAGAGAGAACTGACGCTCTGACCTCTCTGCCTACCCCGTTAGGGACTCGGCGTGATGATATGTGACAAGCTGTTTTATCAACCTTTCTTCAAAGGATGGGTGAAGAAATATTGACGAAACAAAGCAAGTGTGTGCAAGAAGAGGCAGAGGAAGACCACGTTCCAACTAAATAGATCAAATCGATCGGACGCTCAAGGACGGGAACGTCAAGAGTACTCGAAACCGACGAACATGAAAATACGAGAGGCAATTACTTGAACGTTAGCGGTGTAGTTGCTGTACTGGTAGCATAACACATGGACGCCTATTTCTGCTAGTACGGCCATTCCCTAGGTCCCGTACTCACATCAGTACAGGACCACTACACGCTGACGTACTGCCGTCGGAATTTACCAATTTTGAACGGATGTTTGGATAGTCCCTAACTATCCAAAGTTACTCCTGACCACGAACTCCCCACAATATTGGGGCGGGGACCGTTTTCTACAACAACAAGGTGACAAACTTGCAGTCCGCCTGATTGTTCGCAGAAGGAAACTCCTCTGGAACCGCGCAGTGCGAGACTTTGTGGTTCCAAGGTATGGGGATGGATTCCCCGTCGATAGAAACTTCTCCATGCAAACGACCAACCCGAACCGTGCACCTGTTTCGACGTTTTATAAGTGCCCACCTGGGCCGGTGTGATGTTAAATATTTTGATGATGACGTAGACCGAGCAACCGTCGCTATCAAAGGCCAGATGCAGGCAGCGTTGTGTGTAACCGTTGCTACTCTCGCCGCGAGTGACGTCACGCGGTTGCTTTGCCACACATGACTAGGTGTCATCTATTTGCACGCCGCGATGGTTCAGTGGTTACAGTGTTGGGTAGTCGTCTGCAACGCTCATATTGAGAGTTTCTCATGAATTTTGAGAGCCCTTTTAATGAGTATTTTCTGAAGATCAGTGATTAGTCACAGCACGAGGTTTACGGTGAAGGAAAACATCGAGAGGAAACCTACATACGTCTGAGAAGACATTCAAAGGCGTATGTATAGTCGTGCTTGAGTAACGGCGATGGGTATTATAAATAAATCATTTCATTTCAGGCAACACATTAAAATAGATGTTACAATTTAAAATGCCTATTTATTACCTATACACCTCTGCCTACCCCTTCGGGGACCCTTGTGGGAAGGCGTGAGGATATAAGATTTGTATTGGTGTGTGTGTATGTTTGTAATGAATAAACTCAAAAACTGCTGCGTGATTTCAGAAATTCTATCACCATTGGAAAGTTACAGTCATAGGCTATATTTATAGCAATATAAATAAAAGGTAAAGAAACTTATCACCCGTGCGAAGCCGGGAGGAGAAGAAAGGGAGAAGAAGAGGAGGAGAAGGAGAAGGATGGGCAGCTAGTATATACATATATGTATATGTAAGTTTTTCCGATTGGGGAACCTAATTGGTTTACTTGGCGAGCATATAATTGAATAAATAAATAAATGATAAGACATTATACGAACAGTGACCTCGGCCATCTTGTCTGGAATAGAGCAGCTGATTGGGGCACTAATGGTCCATAGTGGATCATAGCAGATGACTTTACATTGTCTATGACTATGTACTACGCTCTTTAAATGACCAATGTCGATATTTCACAACTTAAGACGCGTTTAATAGCCCACAACACGTCTGTCACCTGTCAGACGAGTTGTGGCCAAACTAACGACACAATGGACCCCACAGAATGTGATGCGCAGACGTGGAAAGAAGAAGAAGATGGATGGAACTAGACGCGAGTGGAAAGGGAGGCCTTAGCCCAGCAGTGGGACACAAATGGCTATACATAGGAAGGTTATTATAACTTCTACCTTACCTTACCTTAGAACCATTCCACACATATTGCCATAGTCCCAAATTAAGCAAAGCTTGTGTTATGGTAACTATACAACGATATATTTACTTATATAGATAGATATATACATAAATACATAGGACATCCAAGACTAAGGTACAAATACTCGTGTTCATCATGTCCACAGCGGGAATTTTACTCGCGACCTCAAGTTTCGCAGTCAGGAGCGCTAAGCACTAGACCAGTCGTCAAATCTTCTGATATTACTTAAGAGATACTTGCCTTAGAGCCCACCACCCAAGCAACCAACTTAGTACTGATATTCAAGTCACTTGCAAATAAATTTGACAATTAAGAAACAAAGAATAGTTAATTGCAAACAAAACTTACCGTTCAAAACAAAAAAAAACTAAATTAAAGAAGTTAATTAAATCGCACGGCTTCAACCTTGATTGTAGATTTAAAAAATGAAAGTTTTTTTAATGAGACAACGCGCACTCGACTCACGACACTGGCGGCGGCTGACCACTTACTGACTGAGTTCAGATTGATGGGAAAAAACGCGCCGTACTTGCAAGATAACACTTGCAAATTGAAATGCACTTTGTCTTTTACGGGACACTGATTGGATGTGATTGTGTCGTTTAGTCGGGTTATAGTTCTATTGAATTACCTGTCCCACGGGTACCTGTTTCGTAGTTCATTGCGTTTTGCCTACGCATAACATTTACTAGATAATACCACTAACGTGTATAATACCACTAACGTGTATAATACCACTAACGTGTATAAGTACAGAACAGAATTGGATGACTCTTTTTTTTTAATTTGGATCACCAACATTTGAGGACACCTCAATATTAAAAGGATGATGATATAAAGAATTATCAAGCTGAAGTGGCAGTGGGCCGGCCATATCTCGCGAAGAACCGACAACCGCTGGGGTAAACGTGTTCTTCAGTGGAGACCACGACTAGGCAAACGTCGTGTAGGACGCCCTCCGACAAGGTGGGATGACGATTTGCGAAGGACTGCTGGCAGATGCTGGATGCGGCAAGCTGAAGACAGGGCGCTATGGCGCTCATTAGGGGAGGCCTATGTCTAGCAGTGGACTAGAGTGGGCTGATGATGATGATGATGATGATATAATAAAACATCAAAAGTCTCAATTACAAACCATAACTACTACAAACTAGGTTCGCTAGGAATCAAAATGATTACATATTTAATACTTATATATTATGTATATACACACTCAGACACTGCGTGGCATAGCTGTTATATTATATAACTAGCTGTGGCCGCGACTTCGTTCGCGTGGAATTTAAAATGTATTGTTCACTTTGTGACTAAGTTACTCCTTATTACATCAGCTATCAGCCAGTGAAAGTCCTGTTAAAATCGGTCCAGCCGTTTCAGAGATTAACTGGAACATACAGACAGACAAAAAGTAGGTAATGTTCAAGCGGGGCTTCGCTTACAAAGTTAGTCATAAGTTCCCAAGAAAGCATTATCGTCGGCAATCAAAGACAAACATACAACTCATAAGAAAATATGTAAAACCTGGAAATATAGTTTCAATATATAGTTAGTAAGCTTAGCCCCTAGGCCTAGGTAGCTAGGCCACTGCCTTCACCTCGCCTCTGATGCTAAACCTAGGAGATACGTATTTCAAAGCTCCAACTACAGGATCTCCGAGCACTCTGCGAATGTAAGCCTTAACGCAATGCAGTAAAGCTTAAATGTTCATGACAGGAGCGCTCGCAGCCAGTACAAATACTATCCTTTCTCTTTGTAAGGCTGTATTTTTGCCAAAGTAAATAAACACAGTAGTTGCGTGCCATTAGCTGAGATTTTACCGCAAGTGTCAAACCAGTCGACACGACAGAGAGGGAGCACGGTACAACAGCGTGTTAGAGCGAGAAAGATATATACTTCACGCTTTTGTCCTGACACCAAACAAATAAGGCTTAAGTTCCAAATCTATCGCTTCGAAGACATATAAAGCGTAAATGTTGACTTTTTGAGTAGGTCTTTTTGTACGTAGGGGAGGCAGAGGTATATAAAAATGCAAGCGTCACTACTTTGCATGTACTAAGTGCAGAAAAACTCATTGGTACAGCCCATTGGGGTTTGAATCTGTATTGAATGAATTTGAATTGAATCTGAATTCAGTTTCGCAACTACTAGACCACAGATCCACAAGGGCTAAACTATTAAAATGTCATTATGTCGAGAAAGTGAGCTCGTACTACAAATTAGTGTGGGCAATATGGCGCGCGTCAGCTGTCATTGAGGACAAACAACCCGTCATTACATATGAATGTAGATAGTAAAAGTTACTATATGAGCGTGTCGGATGCGCGTGCGCATTTGAAATGGCTGCTTTATGGAATTATAACTGTTGACAGTGTCCAACGATATTCTTATCTATTATCCTATTATCTATATGTCTATTATCCTGAGAGTACGCATTTTTTTGTATAGTAAGACCTATTGTCGGGCCTACGCTGCTCCCCCGTACTTTGTTATTGTAGCCTAATGATTTGGAAAGTGGAAGCGACCAACCCGAACCGTGCACCTTTCTAGACGTTTTATAAATGCCTGGGCCTGTGTGAAATATAATATTTTGATTTCGCTTCCCTCACGGGGTAGGCAGAGGGGAGCGCGCAAATTCTCCCTTGACTTACATTGTTATCTATCTTTGTCTCCACCCGCACTCGTCATGTATATGGGAAGGCGTGAGGATCCATATTACCAAGATAAACCATTAGAAACCCCAATGTTTTTAACATGTTATTGGCGGACACAAGCCTTTTAATGTCCTCACTCATCTCTATAGTATCAATGAAACACCAGAGTAATGGAGTTACCAACCTGATAGACATCTTATTCATTTTATTCCACCAATGGTTAAAAATTATCTGAAGCACTTAACACAATGTGACAGGCCTTGCACTATCTGTGACAGGCCTTACACTATCTGTGACAGGCCTTGAACTATCTGTAACAGGCCTTACACTATCTGTGACAGGCCTTGAACTATCTGTGCTAGGGTTGCCATCACTAAATCATTGCTATACACATGTGTTTAAATCCTTATTGGCGCTATATCTTGGTGGTTGTCCTCCGTGTGTCTGTGCGTGGAGGCGAGCATGTCCTCCATCTCGGCGAGGGTCATCAGCTGCAGCGAGCGTCCGGGGCCGCTGCAGCGGTGGACCTCCACGCGCGGGGGACTCTCCAGCGCACTCCTGCCGCACACGATGATGGTGGGGTAGCCCATCCTGGGGACCACACAGGGGATGTGGACTGTTAACTATGTTACCCAGATCACATCGATCGGACACTCGAGGGCAGGAATGTCAAGAGTGCTCAAAATTGGCGAGCATGTATGAAGAGACTGATGAATGTGGACGAAGTGAGAGAGGTATGTAAGTCTAGAGAGAACTGACGTTCTATACTCTCCACCTCTAACTCTTTAGGGAATTGGTGTATGTAATAATATATATAAGAAAGGACGTCCCGCGGGTAGGCAGAGAAAGCCCCAGTTCTCCCTAGACTCTTCCGCGTCATACTATTGTTATAATGTTAAGAATAATACAAGATTTCAGCAAGAAATCATTAGCTTTTAATTTCTTTCCTTAATTTAGGTTAACATCACACCAACCACGTGTAGCCCCCCCCTCCCCCCCCTACCTGTCCGCCCGCAGCAGCCTCCTGCCCACCGTGAGGCCGTGCTCGTCGTCCAGCAACACGTCCTCGCGTAGGGCGGCCCTGGCCGCGCGACACACCCGCCCCAGCACGCCGCCCGCCCCCGCCTGGCCCTCCCCCTCCCCTCCCCCCGCCCCCGCCTCACCCCCCTCCCCGCCCTCCACCAGCGCCGCCCACTCGCGCGAGCCCTCCTGCCACACGACAGGGATATTAGCAGGACAACACGTATATATATGCCGGGCTCTATCCCGCAGTTCCGCATGAAATTTCACGTAATTGGCCCATTCTCCAGGTTTTCCCTGAAGAGTACAGGATGGAGTTCTTCAAGTAGGGTGCGAAGAGATTCCTGTAGGGGCGGGCGAGGGCCCGTAGGCGACCGTAACCGCTTACCATCAGGCGGACCGCATGCTAATTTGCTACCCATACGAAAACAAAATGTTGGCTGCCTACCACGAGCGACTGGAGTCTATAGACAAGATACTTTTCTGGTAGCGTTCACGCTAACATTCGTATAACTATGACATAATCATCACGCTGAGTCCAGTGGCGCTGCTAGGGAACCAAAAGTCTTGCGGTAACAAAGCTACTAGGACCCCAACGAAACCATATAAAACCGTTTAAACCTAAGAGCCAGGGTGCCCGCCGAGGGCTGGGGGCAGAGCGCTACCTTGGGCCCGATGATGATGGCGGAGTAGGGCGCGATGGCAAGCGGCCACCGCAGCTCCGTGTCACTGGACAGAGCCTCCACGCTGGCCGCGAGCAGCCTGCCACATAGCATATGACTATGCAATTCAATAATATATTTTAGTTATCATAATTGTACGTGTATGTACTTATATTATACATACATATAAATAAAATTGTAGTGTTTGTTTGTTATATTGAAATAAACACTTTCTACTACATGCATATGAATATATTATACACAGTATATATACTAATTATTATTATTTTTTAAATTTTTGTCTGTCTGTTCCGGCTAATCTCTGAAACGACTGGGCCGATTTTGACGGGACTTTCACTGGCAGATAGCTGATATAAAAGGGAGTAACTTGGTCTCCTAATATCTTTTATTTTAGAATCTAAACAAAATCTTTTTGTTAAGTACAGCTTGTATATACATTTAATTACATGTTGTTGGGGCCTATGTACAAAGATACCTGTGATAGGAGACCCCACTCTTCCATAAAACATATTCTATAACATTACAGGCAGTTTATTTATCCCTGGTACTACTGACCTGGTAATCCCAATCCCGTAGCACGACATGTAGAGTGGCTGCGGGGGGCCCGAGGGGGGGGTGAACCTGGCCCCCAGGGGGGCGCTGTACTGCGTGCCCAGCAGGAAGGTGTGGCCCACCTGGGGGTTGGGCCCGAGCTTACGGAGGGGGGAACATCGAGAGGGAACATGCACACGCCTGAGAAGACATTCAAAGGCGTATGTATAGTCGTGCTTGAGTGACGGCGATGGACTCGCCATCTGTCATGTTGGCACCTAATATATGTCTACAGTGTTTGTGGAGGGTGATGTTCGTGAATGGGAGAAGATGAGTATTAATCGAAATCGGCGAGCATACATTACAATATTGACGAAATATGGCCGAAGTCAGTAGGCAGTACCCACACACCCACTTTCCGATGAAGATGGCGAGTCCATCGCCGTTACTTAAGCACGACTATACATACGCCTTTGAATGTCTTCTCAGACGTATGCAGGTTTCCTCTCGATGTTTTCCTTCACCGTAAAGCTCGTGGTGTGACTAATCTCTTATATTTATCTATCCTATGACCACCTCGCCCTCATGGCGCCCTGGTACTATGACCACCTCGCCCTCATGGCGCCCTGGTACTATGACCACCTCGCCCTCATGGCGCCCTGGTACTATGACCACCTCGCCCTCATGGCGCCCTGGTACTATGACCACCTCGCCCTCATGGCGCCCTGGTACTATGACCACCTCGCCCTCATGGCGCCCTGGTACTATGACCACCTCGCCCTCATGGCGCCCTGGTACTATGACCACCTCGCCCTCATGGCGCCCTGGTACTATGACCACCTCGCCCTCATGGCGCCCTGGCACTATGACCACCTCGCCCTCATGGCGCCCTGGTACTATGACCACCTCGCCCTCATGGCGCCCTGGTACTATGACCACCTCGCCCTCATGGCGCCCTGGTACTATGACCACCTCGCCCTCATGGCGCCCTGGTACTATGACCACCTCGCCCTCATGGCGCCCTGGTACTATGACCACCTCGCCCTCATGGCGCCCTGGTACTCGCGGCGACACAGGTAGCACGCAAGTACATGTACAACTTCTTGTACATTTACAAACTCGACAAGCTCGTACCGATTGAACTCAAACTCAAAATCAACAACAAGAGTTGTTTTAAGCTTTCGCGTCACTGGAAACACTATTTTAACTGCCATACGTGTGCTATGTATGTTGGCTGGGCAGTGGCGTGAGGCGTGTAGCGTGAGGCGTGAGGCGTGTGGCGTGAGGCGTGAGGCGTGTGTCGTGTGGCGTGAGGCGTGTGGCGTGAGGCGTGAGGCGTGTGGCGTGTGGTGTGTGGCGTGAGGCGTGAGGCGTGTGCTGTGTGTTGTGTGGCGCGGTACCAGGGCAGCATGTAGCGCAGCAGGCTACCTCAATGCTGGGCGCGGCGCGCGGCTCGGCCCCGCAGCGGGCGCAGGCGCCGCGCGCCACGAGCAGGGCGCAGCCCCCGCACAGGCGCAGCTCCCCCTCCCCGGCCGCCGCGGGCAGCTGCCACTCGTGCGACAGCCCGCCGCCCATGTCCCCGCCCGGGGCCTCCACTGACACACACACACACACACACACATACACACACACACATCTAAATACACTACAATATAAAAACGTGGTGACCGAGTGGTTCGAGCAGTTGCCTGCGACGCAAAGGTCGCATGTCCGAATCCCGACTGTACCAATGAGCTTTTCTGAACTTAAGTACAGTGATTAGTCACACCACGAGCTTTATGGTGAAGGAAAACTTTCAGATGAAAACCTGCATACGTCTGAGAAGACTGTAATTTTGGCACCTAAGATATCACCGCCGTAAACCTCTGCCTACCCCTTGGGGAAAGCGTGAAGACATACCCCTATATACATTGAGGTCGAGCGCTCGGAACAGCCTTGTGTAGGCCTCGGTGAGCCGCTCGTACACTTGGGAGGCGCAGTGCTGGCTGCTATGCGCGCCGTAAGCATCCAGCATGGTGAACTCCCGCGCCCGCAGCAAGCCGTGCTTGGGCCGCAGCTCGTCCCGGTACTTGTTGCTGATCTGGAGGATGCTCACAGATAGTGCCATCCACGAGGACCCGCCCCCCCCCCCTAATGTTTCGATCCAAGTTTCGATAGTAGTAGTTTTGATAGACTGCCCCGTGTGGGACTCTGCATGACAATATGTATGTAATAATGATACCTGATAGAGCAACAGAGGCAGCTGTTTGTATGACACGGGCCCCACGTCTGCGAGCAGGTCTGCTATGGCCTCCTCGTGCGTCTACAAGATACACATTGTTGTATTTTAGTAATTTTTATGTTATTTATTAATATATAATAATATATCCTCACGCCTTCCCACAAGGGTCCCCGAAGGGGTAGGCAGAGGTGTATAGGTAATACCCACACACCCACTTTTCGCCAGAGGTATATTAGGTGCCAACGTGACAGATGGCGAGTCCATCGCCGTTACTCAAGCACGACTATACATACGCCTTTGAATTTCTTCTCAGACGTATGCAGGTTTCCTCACGATGTTTTTCCTTCACCGTAAAACGTGGTGTGACTAATCCTGTGCCAAGTTTCAGAAAAATCGTCTTACGATCGGGATCAACACCACGACCTTTGCGTCTGGTGTACTACCTCATTCCTATATTATTAATTAATTATTTATTAATAATAATAATATATCCTTACGCCTTCCCACAAGGGTCCCCGAAGGGGTAGGCAGAGGTGTATAGGTAATACCCACACACCCACTTTCCGCCAGAGGTATATTAGGTGCCAACGTGACAGACGGCGAGTCCATCGCCGTTACTCAAGCACGACTATACATACGCCTTTGAATTTCTTCTCAGACGTATGCAGGTTTCCTCACGATGTTTCCTTCACCGTAAAGCTCGTGGTGTGACTAATCACTGTACTTAAGTTCAGAAAAACTCATTGGTACAGTCGGGATTCGAACTTGCGACCTTTGCGTCGCAGGCAACTGCTCGAACCACTCGGCCACCACGGCTATATTTATTATTAATTAATTATTTATTAATAATAATAATATATCCTTACGCCTTCCCACAAGGGTCCCCGAAGGGGTAGGCAGAGGTGTATAGGTAATACCCACACACCCACTTTCCGCCATATAAGGATATAACATATAACAAACTTACCGGTGATAACACAAATTTCTTCTCATGCCTATCTTCAACAGTCAACAGCTCTTCACCACGTAGCCTGCCAGTCTTTTCCCAGAGATGGGCGGCTGTGACAGCAGGTAAGGAGATCCTCTGTGCTCCTGCCGCCTCAATATAAGTCTTGACTAAGGCTTCTAGCTTGTCTATGGCTCGCCGCGCCAGTGGCAGGAGGGAAAAGAAGCCAGAACTGGTGGGGCGGATGAAACCACATTCCAGTAATAGCTGGAAATGTTATAAAAATTATGACAAGCAAGTTGTGACATTTATATATTGCTTTAAGTAATGGGACTTTTTTATTTAACAACAATAAAATCTGCTTGCAGCATGTATGAAGAGACTGATGAATGTAGATGTAGCGAAATAGGTATGCAAGTCTAGAGAGAACTGGCGCTCTATACTCTCTGCCTACCCCGTTAGGGACTCGGCGTGATGATATGTATGTATGTAAATAAAACCAAGTTATTAATGCCTGGCAATACTGCTAGTCTTCTTTTCTTTTAATGTTGCTCAGAGATACCAATTTGGGTCAAATAAGTTATTTGTTGGTGGTTACTAAATTAAACAAAAGGAACAGTAAAATTAAACACCTTAAACTAAAGTTGACCAATATATTAATATTATTTAATATAGTAAATATGAATTAATATAATAATCAAGACAACTAGTTTTACTAAAAGCCTAGCTGTACTCTGCTTTAATTCCATTGCTAGATTTGTATCTATTAAAACATACATTGAATATCATTCAGTAGTTTTTGTGCAATAAAAAAGCAAATTCATTCTGGAAATAAATATGTTCTCAATTTAAGGGACAAAGGGAATGCTTACTGATAGACTTACCTACAACTTTTTGCTCCACAGATGGCTATTAAAAAAGGGTACGACGAAGTTTCAAGCGCAAAATTTTTTATGAGATTTTTTTTTAAATGTCCTGCAATATCAAATGATATTATTGTCTTTGAAGTTTTAGTATATACATATAATCACGCCGAGTCCCTAACGGTTTAGGCAGAGATAATAGAGCGCCAGTTCTCTAAAGACTTACATACCTCTTTCGCTTCGTCCATATTCATCAGTCTCTTCATACATGCTCGCCGGTTTCGAGTACTCTTGACGTTCCCGCCTTTAAGTGTCCATCCCATTTGATTTGATTTCAGTACAAAGTTGTCAATAAAACGCGGAGACAAATATACAAAGAGCTGGATCGTTTTCACCGACAAGTTGCTTTGAATTCAAGAAGAACAAACCTTTTGACTTTTACAACTGATCTCCGTATTTTTAATCTTGGCATTCTTAGGTATTGTGATGATAGGTTGAAATAGTTGTGACACACAACGCATGTTGTCTGTAAATACGAGAATAATAACTATTTGTTTGTTTTCTTTGGTATTTATCTATTTTATAGGTTAGGATCTACAGCTGATCGCCATTCATTTGACAGCTAAGATTTTTTTTAAACTTTTAGTTTTTGTTTGAAAGGCTTTTTGCTCCCATCGGCATTCAGTGAATTTTACATAGTACGCGCTTGGTTTAGTTTAAAATGGAACATTTAACTATGGATTCAGTTAGAATCGCGCTTGAACAAACTAATGAATAAAATAAGTGTAACAAATTATGAATCGACACAGTTGACTTAAATTCTTCTGTGCTTTTGAAGTAATAAGGTTATACTTAAAGGGTTTCAATATTGGGTCATGTTACTACCATAGGAACTCACTTAACAGCCGATAGATGGCGCCATATGAAAATAGCTAGTCTTATTTAAACTAAATCAGAGAGTCGGTAATCATCAACAAAGAACTCGTATATATTCTTGAAGCTTTTAACAATAGTAACAAAAACATTTCTAAAACTAAATAATTACAGATAAAATATTTGTGCCAAGTTGTATAAAAAAAAAAAAAATCTCCTGAAAAGTAGTATTTTATCGTAAAGTATTTTTTTGTAACCTGAAGTGTCGATATTGAACACTCAGTGAAACAAACCTCTATTCTGTAAAGGACTATGTGTGTTTAAAACATATAATCGTAGTTTTAGTTCGTAGGGAGGTATCCATAATATATATATATATATACCTACCTACTGACCCATTCGCAGGCCAATATTATGTGGCGAACGCGTGATTCAATCACTATGTACATTTGAACATCCCATTATGTAACTTACTGTGTTCTGGCGAATGAATGATTGAATTTCATAATCTTGGCCTTCCTCATTTATCTGCCTCTATTTTGCATAGCTGCATACGTCTGAGAAGACATTCAAAGGTTTATGTATAGTCGTGCTTGAGTAACTGCGTTGGAAGTAACGTCGTAACCATCTGTCACGTTGGCATTTTAAATATATCTCTAGCGGAAAGAGGGTGTATGGGTACTATCTATACACCTCTGCCTACAGTGGACCCTTGTGGGAAGGCGTAAGGATACATACCTACATATATGTATTTTTAAATACACAAATTATTAGATGTAATCCCCCCCTTGCGCGCAATTAGCCACGTCCACAATAAACGTCTCCAATAATAGCCATATCACTGCCACTCCATTTAATCCTGTTGAGTTAATAAAACATAATCAGTTATCCGTTGTGTTTTCGCACCGTTTTCCATTAGCGCGCCATTTTGTCGAGCGCCACAAAATGGCGGATAAATGACCTGTGAACATGATAACGCGCCGCGGGGGTGTAGGGCAAGGGCGCGAGCGGGGAGCTTAAAGGTATACAAATACACAATTCCCGCATATGGGACTGCAATCTTGCTTTATTGGGACAAAAAATACCTTATTTGAATCATGTGTACAAGTCCGCTCAGGCTGTGGAATGAGCTCCCCGTTGAGGTTTTCCCTGGAGAGTACATCATGGAGTTCTTCAAGAAGGGTGTGGTGAGATTCCTGCAGGGTCGGCCACAAGTCATACCGGGGATTGCAAACGTCCATAGGCGGCGGTAACCGCTTACCATCAGGCGGGCCGCATGCTAGTTTGCCACCCAAGTGGTATAAAAAAATGTTTGGCATAACTAGGATTAGCTGTGCTGGCAGAAGTTAGCCATTACTCTCTTATGCTGCTAGATAGAGATAGATACATGTAGGTAGTACATACATACATACATACATATAATCACGCCCTTTCCCGTAGGGGTAGGCAGATAGCACTTTTTTCCACTTGCTACGATCCTTACATACTTCTTTCGCTTCGTCCACTTTCATAATTCTCTTCTCTTCTTACTTGCTCTTCGGTTTAGGGTACTCTTGACCTGGCCTTTTTTAGGTAGTACAGAATTAAATATAAAAGTACCCACTTATAACTAATACTACACTTTTTAATTATAGGAAATAATTAAAGAAAAAATCTAAGATGTAGGTATAGTGGTGCTTAAGAAACGCCGACGGCCTTGTTATGTGTCACGTTGGCACCTAAATATATCTCGGACGATGAGAGTGTGATTCTCCGCCGGTACCCCTACAGGTGACCTCATGGGTAGGCGTAAAAAAGGGATCAGATCATCAAAATCATAATATTTTATTTCACACAGGCCTAGATGGGCTCTTAAAAAACGTTTAGAAAGGTGCACGGCTCATAACAGTATGCAATAAATACGATTCTTGGTGTCCGATTAATATTGTTTTATATTTGAGCATCATCTATGTTTATGCGTTGAGATAAATTCATTAAATTTATTACTAACTAATTTAAATTATTTTAAAAGTCACAAATAACACTTGGTTCTTCTTTCTTCAATTCTTGTTTTAAAACGCAAGTGAAGAACGACTCTCTTGCAATTGTTTTTCCCAGATAACATCGGTACTTCGCGCCATAAAAAGCAATGGTTGAAAAGCTTTTTTTTATTTAACGCTTTGCGGGTGGAGTTTCGCAAAATCCGTTCTTAGCTGACCTCTACACCACGTAAGGAATACTCCTACCAAATTTCAAGTCAATCGGCCTTATAGTTCCTGAGATTTCGTGATGAGTCAGTTCAAAAATGGGATCTCCTATATATATATATATAAATATATATATATATTATAGGAATATATATTTGGTAGGATTTTTGCGTTTAATATAAAGTCTTTATCTATATATATATGTATATATATATATATATATATATATATATATATATATATATATGTATATATATATATATATATATATATATATATATATATATAATATAAAGTCTTTATCTATATATATATATATAGATAAAGACTTTATATTAAACGCTAAATTTGTTATATATAATCGCTCCTGCCTTATTCTTGGACCCGCCCCCAGCGGAGATGAGAGTCACTGGCTGTATCGCTCCACGCGAGCATCGCGGCGGTGCAGCATCACTGCACACTGGCTGGTGTGTAGCCATTTGGGAGGTTTATACTCATTTACGAGGAGGTAAGCCAAGCCGCGTTGGAACACACACCTACACTTTCTCTCTCTCACACACACACACACATACAATCATACAGAGACGCGCCTATTTTACTTGGTATGTTATGTACTCATATTTAAGATTTAATATAGTTTCCATAATAAATTGAATACTGTAAACCTTAGAACTCCATAAAATACATGTAACTGCTGCAGAAGAGCTGAATTTCCTAATACAAGCAATTACTTGCTTAAAAGGAGACTCAAAACCCTGAATTGTAAACCTATTTATAAGTTACTGAAAAATAAATTATTATTATTATTATTATTATTACCAATCAAATAAATAGGTACTAAGGTGAAAAATACACAATTGTTATGAATCCTAAGTTAATTAATAGGGTGGTCGAGTGGGTCGACTAGTCGCCTGCGACGCAAAGATTTTAAATTCGAATCAGGATTCAACCTTCAATCTTTGATACAATCTCAGCATTGTAGGTACCAATGAGTTTCTCTGAACTTGAGTACAGTGATTAGGCACACCACGAGCTTTACGGTGAAGGAAAACATCGAGAGGGAACCTGCATACGTCTGAGAAGACATTCAAAGGCGTATTTATAGTCTACTAACTATTTAGGCTGGTGAGCGAGATAAGCCAGGAGAGTCAAGACAGATGAGGTGTCCGTCTGTCCGTCAGCCTAGTTATTAATGCACGCACCTGTGCAGCCTGATGAATTATGAGGGATTAGGGATTGCGAAGCTCATTACAAATTATAGTAATTATGGTTGGCTTGGCTGGTATAGTGATTAAATAAAAACTACGTATGTACTGTAGAAGGCGGCCCAATATTGTGACGACATAACTATCAACATAGCTATCAGGATAGCATAGAACATGCATACATGCATATCATCACACCTAGCCCACCACGGGGTAGAAAGAGAGAGTTGCCAGTTCTCTCTAAACTTACATACCTCTTTCGCTTCGTCCACATTCACCAGTCTCTTCATACATGCTCGTCGGTTTCGAGTACTCTTGACGTTCCCGTCCTTGAGTGTCCGATCGATTTGATCTAGGTAGTTGGAACGTGGTCTTCCTCTGCTTGTTTTAGACAAAATATAGATCATTTGTCAGCAAGATTCGTAGTGAGCCAATTACGTGTTACAATGCCGGATGCAGCACGCCTCAAAACAATCCAAACCGAATTTAAATCTAAAAAATATTTATTGAATCGCGACAAAGTCGCAAGACCTCCGGACGACTCGACTTCTGCCGTTGACAGTTTTGCACAATTTGCCGCCAAAACGCAGTCAGTGCTGCCACCCGTGAAATATAAACTTGTCGCACGCAGGAGCCACTCGCGCGCAAGATTGATGATCTGTGCAGAAAAAACACAAGAATTCAATAGAGGGTTGGCTCACGTTATGGGGAAATGTTCCAACGAGGCGTAGGATTCAGAAGAACTTCTGTCGTGAAGTCCGAATTGCCATTCTAAACGAATAAGCCGTAATATCGGTGGACTTTTTATCGCTAAAAGCCATGATGTCCGAGTGGTCCGAGCAGTTGCCTGCGACGCAAAGGTCGCAAGTTCGAATCCCGACTGTACCAATGAGTTTTTCTGAACTTAAGTACAGTGATTAGTCACACCACGAGCTGCATACGTCTGAGAAGAAATTCAAAGGCGTATGTATAGTCGTGCTGGAGTAACGGGATGGACTCGCCATCAGTCACGTTGGCACCTAATATACCTCTGGCGGAAAGTGGGTGTGTGGGTATTACCTATTACCTATACACCTATGCCTACCCCTTCGGGGACCCTTGTGGGAAGGCGTGAGGATATATTATATTATTACAAATACAATTCCGTTGTACATTAATTTGATATATCTCGTTAGGTTGAGCCAGTGTTTGCGATTTAAGCGCACAGAAATACAACTACACAATACACATCCTTGAATTTTTCAGCTTTTCTGTATTAGCTTTGCTAATATGTCTCTCTCATCATCTATTGCTGTAAACTGCATTAAAGTTCGTTGAATAGTCTAAAAGATCAAAGCGAACAGACAGCGGAAGCGACTTCATTTTATGTTATGTAAAGATAATATAAAATGAAGTGTGATATACAGATACCAACGCAAATTGTTTTAACTAAATTTCTCGGTTTACAAAGAATAATCTCATCACGAATCCTTGTCATAAATTGTAATGTTTTTCTGTCCGTTGCCCAAACATGCAGCGATACGTGGATGTCATTGAAACGGCGCGTTATGTTTCAGCTAAAATGCTTTAGAATGTTCAAACCCGCCCATTGCGGGGCGCGGCTCCATTACTATCCGGCTATGAGCACAAGAGAATGATGTATGTGGATGAAGCGTCTGTAAGTAGACAGAACTCTTACTCTCTTTGCCTACCCAGTGACAGACTCGGCATAGTAACATCAATAATAGTATTTGCATGGTTATATCTATGCAATGTATTTTCCAACCCCCCGGCTTCGCACCAGGGTGCATACACAGTTTTGTCTTATCTCAGGGAGATTCAATTCGGGCTTTTTTTTTACAATAATTATTTAACTTTTTTTTATTTTTATTTAATTTATTCCATATCTTGCCCAGAACTAGTTACAGTACTGATGGCAATATTTGTGTCACTTGTTTAATTTGTCTAATTTGTGAATGTGAGAACATTGTAGGCTTTGTAGATTCTTAGATCTTGC
>JACCPG010005033.1:0-17459 GCA_016069955.1 Drepana arcuata | reverse complement strand
AATGAAACGTTTATTTATAAACACAACGACACTGTTTTAAAAACACCAACTTGTATTCTAATACAAGCAAACATTGAAGGCGCAAGACAAGACTCGTTAGTAAAGCGCGCGTTGATAAAGAAAACATTTTATAATGAAACTTAGCACGCTCAGGTAAACGTGGACACTGGTAGACATTATACTTATCTAAATATCCCAGGCCATTCAAACATTGCCACTGTTATCGAGTGTTATAAATAGGGTAAACGCACCAAAACACGCCAAGAGAATGTCGGCACTTTTGTCTCAGATATGGCGTGCTATTACTTGCATTTGTGGCGCCCGGGCCGTGGATGCGGAAGCGATAAGTTCCCTGCCGTGAGGGTATCAGATTGTTGGCGTCAACTCAGCCGCGGAATATTGGCAGAGAATAGAGCGAAATGTGGCAGTGTGGAATAATCTAGCAGACTGATGAACTGTGTATCACATACCCGGTTTCGTTAACTGAGCCGGAAATGCAGTGAGGAATAAGAGAAACAATAAAGCTAAATGTACATAGATTCCCTGTTAAGTCAGGACCGGCTAAGTGCGAGTGATATTCCTCATGTTTCAAGCATTCAATAGTCTACAGGTGGCTGTAACCATTTACCATCATAAGAAGCGCGCGCTAGTTTGACAACTTGATGCTATAAAAAATATGTCCTATTCAGTAGTAGAACAGAGAGGGAAAACATGCCGCTAGATTTTAAATTATATTAAATGCTGTGGAATTTGTCACATCTGTTGACACATCAGATTTGTGTTCCATGGCAACTATTACGCGTTGCTGCTGTCATAGTTCAAGAATGTTTAAGCAATCTATATATATATATAGGAGATCCCATTTTTGTAAGGCCGATTGACTTGAAATTTGGTAGGAGTATTCCTTACGCGGTGTAGAGGTCAGCTAGGAACGGATTTTATGAAACTCCACCCGCAAGGTGGAACGCAGGGAGATTCTATTTGTGAACTCACTCATCACGAAATCTCAGGAACTATAAGGCCGATTGACTTGAAATTTGAATACTACAATGAACAATATTAATGAAAATCGGAAACCAAGACTATGCCAAATTCGCCTCTTTTTCTCTTATTTAATAAATAACGAAATATTCAAAGATTTGTAATGTGATCATAGGCACATATTTTTGTGCACAATCGCAAACGCTGGGTAAACCTTACGAGATAGATCAAATGAATGTACTACGGAGTAGTATATCTTCAAATGATCGATACAAAAGTCCGCGATTGTATTTAATTATCTGTAAAGGATATACCACCATAACCATTTCTATCTTTTACATTATTATTAGTATCAATATTGCACCCGTGCGAAGCCGGGGCGAGCAGCTAGTAAACTTATATGTTTTCTATAAATCTATACGTTTCACACTGTAATCTATACTAATATTATAAAGCTGAAGAGTTTGTTTGTTTGTTTGAACGCGCTAATCTCAGGAACTACTGGTTGGAATTGAACAATTATTTTTGTTTTGGATAGTCCATTTCTCTAGGAAGGCTTTAGGCTATATAGCATCACGCTACGACCAATAGGAGCGAAGCATAAGTTTAAGTTACGAAAATATCATATATGAGAGAATTGCTCCTCTTTAAAAGTTAAAAAAAAAAGTGCGCGACAGCATATGACTATCTTTTAAGATTGACTCACTATAACCTTTTTTATGGCAATCAAGACCACGATGGGCTCCTGAACTACTTAACCGATTTCAATCAAATTTGCACACCATATGCAGTTTGATCCAACTTAAAAGAAAGGATAGCTTACATCAGAATTGGACCCGATAGGTGGCGCTGCAATCGTGTTTCAGGATATTTTACTTTTTCACCCGGGCGAAGCTGGGCGGGACAGCTAGTCAAATATATACATAGAGTAGCTAGTAATTGTGTGAAAGATCATACAAGTACGTGTACAAGAGATTGTAACATATCGCATTTCTTCTATGCCTACCTGCTATATATGTTCATAGCCTGTGATCGTACTCGAGCTAATAATGTTCCACGAGTGTATACTTCAATATTGCGATTACAACATAGGTAACATAAGTTATGCATACTGCTCGGGGCGATTCGAGGTTCACTTGAAGTATTTCTGGTTTTCAATCATATCACTCATTTGTGAATGAACGTGGGAACTCAAAACTGTTCGTAATTAAATTATATAACTATTATGAGACTGTTAACCTAATTATATCAGAATGGATCATTGTGCAATAAAATTGTTTGTCGTAAATCTATACTTTGTTCTCAATGAGTAAAATGTGCTGGCTTTATCATAGTTTAGTACGAATTGAATTTTACGTAAATTGAACAAGAACAACGCTAAAATAAACAAAGCCTGTCCTTACTATTGAAATCAGACAATTTAATATCATTTATAGTGGGAAAGCTCAAAAATATAATATGTGTACTAAATATGTACCTACCTACTGTATTAAATTACAAAGGCTTCATTACAAATATGTGCTCCTAGCGGAAATCATACCCGCGACCTCAAAAATCCCAGTCAGGAGTTTTGATAACTAGGCCAGAAGGCAGACGCTATAGTGTCACGGATTTCCACACGAGTCCCGACACTACATTGCGGATGTTTTCCAAAAGTTTGTTTGTTTTTGAGGCCAAAAGGAACTCTTATCTTAGAAGCGTCCACGACGGGGTAGGCAGAGGTGGTAGTTACTACACATCAATGGGACAGATGGCGAGTCCATCGCCGTTTCTAAGGATGACTATATTTCAATTCCTACTCAAACGTATTGAGGGATCCTCCCGATTTTCCTACACCGTAAAGCTCGTGGTGCGACTAATCACTGTACTTAAGTCCAGAAAAACTCATCGGTACAATTGGATTTCAAACTTACTTACTTTGTGTTGCGGGCGACTACTCGAACCACTCGGCCAAGAGGAACTCACGAGGTTAATTTAACAATACCCGCAGATGAAATACCAAACATATAATTGGTCAGCTTACGAAAGAAACGTTTCCAACGATAATTTTCTATGGAACTTGTCATTATATTGTGGCCAACAATGTACGATGTTATTTAATGATAACTCTATTATCCATCGTGTATACCGATCATTACAGAGGAATTTCAATATTGTGATTGGTTATTTCATAATTGACACGTATATATATAATGTATAAACTTGCAACATGTACACAGAAACTCGTGAGTGAAACACAATGTTACCTACATTATACAAACGAGCATGCAATAATTAACGAATTATTAATAATATACCGATATTATAGTACAATAAATATCCTCACACCTTCCCACAAAGCCCCGAAGGGTAGGAAGAGGTGCATAGATAGTACCCTACCCACACATCCACTTTCCACTCATTTCAAAAACACTCATTGATACAGTCGGGATTCGAGCTTGCTATTTTTGTGTTGTTGTGTTCGAGTAGCCTGACTCGAACCACTCGGCCACCATGGCTCGTATGTAACCCCACGCTTACATATGTATGGTTTACTCTAAAATATTATGATTTACAAATAAATAACAAATGACGTGCCAATATTACGTATCTTAAAAATTGATCAAGGGGTACCTTCCAGTAGTAGGTAGAAGATTTATTTGAGTTTCTTGTGATTTTTGTGACTTGGAATTTCTTTTAAACGTGTCCTGGTCACCTCACGATATTTTCCTTCACTGTAAGCCACCTGATATGGTATATAGCTGTATTTAATTTGAGAAAAATCACATGGATTTTTCTTTTTTTAGTACAGATCGCGGGTCTTAGAACCTGCGATCTTTGATAGGCAGCTGATTCGACCACCACGGGTCTAGTGCTTAAATATTCCTGAAGTAAATATAATTATATAATAATAATATATCCTCACGCCTTCCCACAAGGGTCCCCGAAGGGGTAGGCAGAGGTGTATAGGTAATACCCACACATACTTTCCGCCAGAGGTATATTAGGTGCCAACGTGACAGATGGCGAGTCCATCGCCGTTACTCAAGCACGACTATACATACGCCTTTGAATTTCTTCTCAGACGTATGCAGGTTTCCTCGATGTTTTCCTTCACCGTAAAGCTCGTGGTGTGACTAATCACTGTACTTAAGTTCAGAAAAACTCATTGGTACAGTCGGGATTCGAACTTGCGACCTTTGCGTCGCAGGCAACTGCTCGAACCACTCGGCCACCACGGCCACGGCAAATATAATTAACAAAAGAATAATCTTTTTTACTCTTCAATATACATGAGTAGTAAGTGCTAGATTATGCCACAAGATTCTAGGAACCACCAAGCAAACGTAGTTTCAGATTTATTACGCAAGGAATGGGTGGCGACTTTTCTGACGTTGCGTTGCATAGCCCCGCCTGTACCTACCGCAGTTTCGAGCCACGCCTTCAATACTGCTAGGAATGTGTTGCGCTTTGGTCTGCCTTTATCGTTGCTAATCTGATTTATCAGATAAATCTTTTTTTGCCTATCTATATTATCAAAATGTACTGTACCAATGAGATTTTCTGAACTTAAGTACAGTGATAAGTCACACCACGAACTTTACGGTGGAGAATAACATAATAATAAGGAAACCTGCATACGTCTGAGAAGAAATTTAAAGGCGTATGTATAGTCGTACTTGAGTAACGGCGATGGACTCGCCACGTTGTCACCTCTGTCACGTTGGCACCTAATATACCTCTGGCATAAAGTGGGTGTGTGGGTATTACCTAGACACCTCTGCCCCTTGGACCCTTGTGGGAAGGCGTGAGGATATATTATATTATATTATTATTATATTTATATTATTATATTACATGTATTACTAAAAGAAACCGATTTTAATGCATTTCGCGGCTGATGCTTTCAGGTGACGTTATAATTAATTAATTAACATAGTTTTATTTATTTCATTCTGCAAACAAATATTTCTACACATTTGTCTATAATAGGTTGTAAACTGATTTTCTCGCGATATGTTCTATCACCTTGAATCTTACAAACAACCTGAACTGACTTCTCGAACCACTCATCCCAGACGACTCCCATTTCTTGCGACATTTTTCACATAAAAGGAAGTAACTACAAAAATAGCTGTACGATAAATCGAAAACTTTTCCTTAAGGTTCTACAAATTACCAGAGTCTGTAATATTCAAAAGGCTTACCTTGTAAGAACACGAGCATAAATTCTTACTCAGGTTCTGCACATTCCGAAGTTCAATAAAAAACATCGAAAGAAGTGTTGTAAGCGTAAAATCGACCTTTAAGTTGACGATCACTATGAAAATTTTACTTCTGATTTATTTACCGGAGTCGATTATAAATGCAAGGGACGAGTTCTTTTCGGTGAAGTTTCACAATTAACTTTCTCCTTTTATTTTGCCATCTTTTAACGTCTGCGGTTAGATATCAATTAATTTGTTGAAAGCCGTGATAACCATCGAAGTCATTTATATTTATTTCATTACGGAAGTGGGTTGGAGCTGTTTTTGCTTTAGTTGTATAATATCTTATGAACTCAAACCATGCATTGATTAAATGGTCATTTTTGTCGGATCATCCGGTCATCATCATTCATAAGAGTCTAGATGTTGCTTGCACTACAGACTAGGGGTAACCTTAATAACGCTTAATATCGCTAATAATGCGTAACTACGAATCTACTATAATCGAATCAATCAATAAATGTATCTTATTTCCACAAACTGTATGTGTATCCGTGGTATGCAAAAGAGATCCATTTTGTTGTAGCTGTCAATAAATAAGTAACAAATGTGTTACAAGATAAATTACAACCAAACTTCTACTTAAATAAGCACATGAATCACCCAATTGGCATCACTTAGCACAAGGAAACATAAATTGGTTTTCTCGCGAACAAATAACGTCGACTAGGCGAATTTTCATACGACTTACGACACTATTTTCAGCTTATATTCAAATGTACCGTTCTTCGCAACGTGAGAATATCCTGCTATGCAAAGGTCGCAAGTTCGAATCCCGACTGTACCAATGAGTTTTTCTGAACTTAAGTCACACCACGAGCTTTACGGTGAAGGAAAACATCGAGAGGAAACCTGCATACGTCTGAGAAATTCAAAGGCGTATGTATAGTCGTGCTTGAGTAACGGCAATGGACTCGCCATCTATCACGTTGGCACCTAATATACCTCTGGCGGATAGTGGGTGTGTGGGTATTACACACCTCTGCCTACCCCTTCGGGGACCCTTGTGGGAAGGCGTGAGGATATATGTTTGTAGATCGTCGATGATGCCTAAGAACTTTAAGAAGGTATCTGTAAAATTAAGTCCTATGCTGATTTTTCAACTTGAGGAAACATACACGTTTTAGAAGAGTTTTAAAGACTATATTAGAATATATTACGTTTATTTTTATTTTCGACAGCTCAGACATAACTTAAACCGGCTGTGCAATTTATGCATTAGATAGCATAAATATTCATTATCTCACATTAATAGTTCCCGAGATTAACGCGTTCAAGCAAACAGTGTCTCTTTAGAATCTATACTAATATTATAAAGCTGAAGAGTTTGTTTGTTTGTTTGAACGCGCTAATCTCAGGAACTACTGGTTGGAATTGAAAAATGTTTTTTGTGTAAAAAGCCTTCCTAGAGAAATGGACTTGGATAGTCCATTTCTCTAGGAAGGCTTTAGGCTATATAACATCACGCTACAACCAACAGGAGCGAAGCATAAATGAATAATGTTGCCATAACGGGAAAAAATATTCCTTTTTGAGAGCTTCCGTTGCGTGCGCTGCGTAAACGGTTTAAGTTACACAAATATCATGTATCAGAGAATTGTTTCTCTTTAAAAGTTCTAAAAAATAGTCCGCGACAGCATTTATCTATCTTTTAAGATTGGCATCTTTTTTATGGCAATCAAGTCCACGATGGGCTCCTGAACTACTTAACCAATTTCAATCAAATTTGCACGCCGTGTGCAGTTTGATCCAACTTAAAAGCTAACAACACAATTGGACCCGATAGGTGGCGCTGCGATCGTCTTTCAGGAAATTTTACTTTTTCACCCGGGCGCAGCTGGGCGGGACAGCTAGTATTAGTATAAATAAGAACGTTTATTAAATCGTAAAGTTTAACTCAATAAGTCGCGTATGAGCTTCCTGGAACACGACTGTAGGAACAGGAATGTGTTTCATTCTCTCGTATACAGCGTTCTGTAGACTACCAATTTATTAGCCAGTAAGGCATAAACAGCACTATAGCTAATAAAGCTTTCACACGCCATTTAAGGCACAATATCGAATGGGTAACAAAATCGAAAGTCATTGTACACATTAGTGGCACAAATACCGCTTTACACGCATCTATTTGATTTGAAAATGTATAGGCACAGACCGTGCACTAAAACGGTACGCAAAATACTATTGTTCCGCCGCGGACAAGATTGATGGATAAAGCTTAATACACATGCAATCGTGGGATATTACGTATATGGAACATGTGAACCATGCTTTATAGTATGCAAACATTATAATGCTATCACCATAAGGAAACAGCTACGCCATAAAAGCGAGTGCATTTAATATAGGTTGTAATAATACACTGCTCTAACCGACCATTACATTGGCTCTTACTACTTCACAAAGATAAGTCGTCCGAACTGTTATCACATTTTTGGATTTCTTCCTTCTACCAGAGTAAAATTCTGCTTGCGTTTATCGGCAATCCGACCTGACGTATCTGATCTATGATCTCAGATGAAGATTTTTGTCAATCGAGAGTAGACACAGCGTTCTAAATTTCGAGAAAATTTGACAAGCCACATATACAACACCTTCATAATAAATATTAGTAGAAGTAATACGAGCAAATAATACTTATCATCTAAACACTAAAGATAGCTCAAGTCATAACATTGAAAAGATCCAACTACCTGACGAATTCTCCGAAAAGACAAGGTCAACAAATCTAGACATTATAAAAAAGCCACCCAGTCCTAGCTATCATATAATATCATCAAACGGTCTGCAACAACTAATGGCCACAAGGCAGCGATTGCAAACAAATGAGGCGAGATAAAATGAGACAAAAAGTTTTGTTGTCTTGAAACTGGTTTTATAAGCGCAGCGGTCACAGGCCACATCCGGAGGTAGTCATATGAGGCATGCGTATCAGATGACTGATCCGTGAAGGGTCGAAGTAAAGAACCAAAAAGTCATTAATATTTAACTTACCGTATAGTAACCACATCAAACTTGAGGCTCGGTAAGATACAGATATAAGATACACCTTAATCGTGTCTTACCTGAAGACATTGATCGTCATTGAACAAACTTCGATTTCTTTCAAAAATAGATAAAATTTAATACGAAGGGCTCACTAGATTAGATAGAGATATTTGGATAATAAGCATGTAACGAATTCGTCTTTTCCCACGCACCGTGATCCCCGGTGTTTTTACTGACCCAAAATTTTACCTACCATAGCCGGGAGTCATCCCGCAGCGTCCGCACAAGAATGATACAGATCTGAGCAATTATTTTAATATTAACAAAATACATCGCCCACAGAGGGTGCGGCGTCTTGTGAAAGCTCATTCAAATGATGTCATATTCACGGTTATGCTACAATCGGACAGGTGTTTTGATGACAAACCTCAGTTTAAATTCGTCGACGTATTAAAGCTACCATAAAGATCAATCCAAAAAACTTTGTCGTCTCTATCGTGGCAGTAGATAATGTAAAATAAGTAATTTAGCACATTGGAATGTTACAAATCAACTTAATTCTGATACCAGTGCTCGTTAAGACTTCGTTATCGACTCTAACCTCAGCTTTGAACGAGAAAACGATCGACAAAACTATCTCGCTGCGCACATGCACTTCTAGTTCAGTTGGTGATAAATGTATAACCAAAGCTAGTGCTATTACCTGGTCTGAGCCAGGCGTCATTTTATCATCATCGCGATAGCGCTATGACTGCTGCGACTAACAAATGGATCGGAAATCAAAACCCAATCGATAAGTATTGTTAATAGCATCAAATTGTCGGGTTATTTTATTTGAGATCGATTATCCGCTCCAACGCTTTCTTTAACCAGCTCCGTTAATGCACCGGTAAATGTACTTGTACAAAAAAGCTTGAATTGCCGGCATTGCAAAATGTTACTGGAGAAAGATGAAAAGGGAATTCGTTGCAAAACACATTTTACGACAAACCATAATTGAGTAAAGCAACACAAGATATATAATATTGTGGTTTCCCAAAACGATTACATCACGGAGCAATAGCACACAGTACTGCAATAGCAATAGCAAGCGGTGCGCACTAAAGGTTGTATACACTAGAAAACCTTTTATTTGTTCAGATAATATACAAAAAGGTGGACTTATAAAAAAACCAAACGAACATGGGCGAGCTGTATTCCGTGTACGTGTTGGTTTTGTGTTGCGTTTAACAAACAAAAGACGATTGGCCGTAATTCCGATGGGAGGGAAGGTGACGGGGAACGATACGACACGGTGCGCAAGCGCAGTCAAAGAAGCCGCAGGACGCAGCTTTTGCGGTCTGAGAATGGACTTTATTATTTATTCACACACCATAAACTGTTATTTATAAACGTGCAATAGTAGTGTATATTTATAATATTGTAGAAGTAATTCTAAGAAATCTATGCATAATGTGATGTAATCATTCTTGTACAAGTACCTATCAAAAACTGATTTTCGGATTGTTGACTTGACTAACCTTCTGAATATTATAAATGCAAAACTTGTGGGGGTCTTTGTATTTCAAAGACATATACACACACAGAAAGCTCCATTAACATAACATACATTACAATGATTATTTCTATAAAAAATCTACCAATGAAATCAAATTGTACGCGGGCGAAGACATCGTCTCTCACGGGTTTAAAAAATCCTTAAGATACCTACTATGAACAAGCACACTTAAATCTGGACAACATTCAAATAATAGTAATAATTCATTTATCAACCGGTTCTGTTTATTCATAGCTCTATGCAAGCCTAGTCAACCAGCGCCTGTCAAGACAACGTTCCTGTCCGGTGAACTGTAAAAGCCATTTGTCGTCAGTGTTAATTGATAGATTCCCGTTGTTGTAACTCTATTTAGTGAGCTCTAACGAACAGAATGAAGATCTCCAGCGAGGTAGAAAGGTTTCTTAATCTAAGTAACCATTATGTGATTAGAGAAACCCAATTCAGTTTAGTAATGACATTGCCTTTGATACAAATCTGAAGCAAGCAATAACTTATTGTAGGCAGAGGGGATGGATGCAATAAAAAAAACCAACGATTAATCACAAGATTACTGCTCAACTTTAAGGTATATGCTAGAAACTCAACTTACTCGACAATTAGAAGCAATTGACATTGTTAAAATCACAATAAACATACACAGTGTGGGAACGACTAGGCCTTTATCACCGCTATTCCTATGGACAGGTCAGTTTAATTAATGTGACCAAATTAATTAACCTACAAAAATGTCATAATGACAAAGAACTTCTCATGGCACTACATAATAACACAGTCACGGAGTTTTTTTTTATTTTCCCTGACTGCCTTTTATCTCTAAGAGAAATAGACAGGTTGATGTCCCAATCAACATGTGGACTTCAGTTGTCAAAAAGAGACAGCGATAGTTTAGGTGCAAGAGTGAAAGAGACGCCTTTATTAAAAGATAGTCGCATCGGAATACGCCGTCTGTTTCACCACGCTCCTGAGTGGCGATCAAGTAAATTTTTTCCAAACCGATGAGGCAAATAAATTGTCGAGGCAAGTTTAATGTCCAATTAAACTGTAATATTCTTTTCATTCTTTGGTTCAATGTGAATATCGGTACGTTAAACTGATGCCGATGGAATAATAGCTATTGGTAAAGACAGAACTCAGCAAGGGGCTATTTTGTTCGTAAAGCAAAAAAACTGCCGTTCAGAAGGCATTGACGCATGAATCACTGCAGAAAAAAACGACTTTATGGTGGCCATGAGGTTCTATATTAAGCGATCAAAAGGTTTAGATACCAAACCATAACACTATTGAATAATATGACGCGGCGTTTTCAATTAATCACATCACCAGCCTTACGGTGAAGGAAAACTTCGATTGGGACCCAGAATACGTGCAGGCAACTAACTATTCGTATCCTTATATTAACAGATTTAAATTCAATAGAAATCATTTGTCAATCAATAAAATGCTTGGAAGTAAATGTGTGACACGTAAGGGCGCAAGAGTCACGAGAATAAAACGCAAGCCATGTACAACTATTTATGAAATATAATAGGTGCTAAAATTTACACAGGTGATTGCAATCGCTAGTTTGACCTTATTGACATTACATGGCTAGCAATAATGAAGTTTATTACTGTTATGTAAGGTTTTTTTTTGTAAAATGATTATCTAGCTAAAGCATCAAACATATTGCGCGTAAAATGCTTATCAAATATGATACATTTCGTATTACAATCATGCTTAGGAATGCAAGTCGATGCTGGCAATGTCAAGTAGGTACCACGATTACGTGACTCGTTGATATAAAATGTCAGCTAAAAAGGAAATAGTTTTTTTTTTCAGAAATACGGAGCTGGCACGATGTAGGCACCGTCAGTATTTTCTAGACTCTTTGCCTTTATCAACGCTCATCTTCTCTTCATCACTTCATACATGGTCGCCGATTTCGAATACTATCTAAGTTGAGTACAGAGTTGTATTAGTAAGTACACAATCATGAAGGAAACGTACTATAATTGTGAAATATTATATAAAATTTATTATAAAATTGTGGTTTTATGTATATTTAACAAATTATTGATGAGACAAAATATGAGAATTTTGAAAAAAAGGTGTTGTCGTTAATCTTATAGCAACATCAGTAATCATTAAAGATAAAAAGTTGGTAAATTAATTAGTTTATTCTTAATTCATACCTAGTATTCTGAAGTAAAAGTATGAACTCACACTTCATGTCCTCGCTCGGTGTTGAGGTCGACAACTATCACGTTTTGTCTGCGGACGCATTCCATTTTCAATAATATTAAGATCAACTTTTTAACAATGATAAAAAACCTGGTTTCTTGGACTGAAATGCAATAACTGAATAACTGGACTCTTTTTCTTAAGAGCAACGTATTGTAAATGAAATTCCCATTAAATAATGTTAAAATGAGCTAAAATCAAAGGGACAATTGTAACGTCTATTGTAATATTTTCAGATGTAAAACTGTAGTCTTTAAATTGTAAAAATAAATATTTTTACATATATTACGCGGAGTCCCTCTTAGGAAAGGCAAAGAGATTTGAGCGCCAGCTCCTTCTGAACTTACATACCTAGTGAGGAGTGAAGTGTAGGAAATACAATTTCTAAGACTACTAATTGAACACTGAGCCTTCTCATTCGAGCTTTTTATATCCAGTTCAACTTTTCTCAAAGCACAAAGTAGTCAGTCCCAAGCATAAGTGGATATATTCTCGTAATTACTAGGAAACGTGCCGACCTCTAAAATTCAGAAGCAGTCTCCCGAATTTGCGCAATAAAATGGTATCAGAAATGACCACTTTTAGAAAGGATAGACAACTATATGCTCTTGTAGTTTAAAAAAATAATACAAGACATTTGAGGCTTCGTGCTTGGGGTACTCGAAGAGGCAGATAACTAAGTGATAACTAATTTACGTAACGTTTTTGGAACGAATTTAAAATTTAAATCTGAAAAGGCCACAAAAGGCTGAGACATCCTCTTTGCATCAAAACCACCAAAAAGTTCAAATTTAACTAACACATGCCAGCAAAAAGTCAGACACCAAATAACACTGTACATATGTCAAAATATTTAAGTGGCTGGTCACGATTCGTAGCAGTGCATACTAGCCTTAGGAGCCACTTAAGATAATACTCTACATACACAACTTAAACAACTATCAATAAATTTACGCATTCCTAATTTCGCAAAGGCACTTGATACACATAAATGATACTGCCACTAGCATACTTGAGCTAACCCTTTATTTGACCGTATATGTCGAACATAAACTTCACCGTCTAAATTTGGTCAACTCCTTTAAGCTTTAACTCGAATTTCATAATCACACCGTCGCTCTATTACTGGAAATATTTTAAGTAGTCACGACGCGTGCGCTCATAAAATTTTAAAGCAGTAGTTTCATATTTGACATACGAAGAGGATCCATAGACGCCACATGCATTTCTCCTTTAAGGACTCCTAAAATATGATGGCAACATAACGTAAGGCTGTTGCAATCGGAATTTAGTAATTTCTAACTAATTCCATGAATTTCAATCAGAATTTGAGCTTGATCGAAGGATATTGAGTATGTATTTGGTGTATACAGCAATGACTCAACAGTGACCTCATTTTCATCTTCTATAACAAAGCTAAATGGAACGATATAAATATCATTAATAATTTAATAGAAATAGATGGCAGCGTTCGTAAATTATCGTCTGTATAGACTAAGCACGAGTGGAAGCTGTTATAGAAGTATTAACATTAACCGACCTCGATGTAGTGGTAAGCCGCTTCCATCATTTAACTTAGTGTGTAGTTTAACTATCGCTATGCTATAAAACGAAGTCCGGTCTGTCTGTCTAAATGCAATTCATTAAACAGCTATATATAACGAACTGAAACGCGGTTTTGACCCTTATTTACTTTTAGGTGAAAGAGGTTTTGTTTATTTAAATATAATAATAAATAATAATATCCTCACGCCTTCCCACAAGGGTCCCCGAAGGGGTAGGCAGAGGTGTATAGGTAATACCCACACACCCACTTTCCGCCAGAGGCATATTAGGTGCCAACGTGACAGATGGCGAGTCCATCGCCGTTACTCAAGCACGACTATACATACGCCTTTGAATTTCTTCTCAGACGTATGCAGGTTTCCTCACGATATTTTCCTTCACCGTAAAGCTCGTGGTGTGACTAATCACTGTACTTAAGTTCAGAAAAACTCATTGGTACAGTCGGGATTCGAACTTGCGACCTTTGCGTCGCAGGCAACTGCTCGAACCACTCGGCCACCACGGCTTATTTAAATATAATTATATATATTCTCTGGAATATTTGCATGGGTGTTAACTACACGAGCGAAGTCACAGGCAGTCTTATATAGCTTGAATACGTCTAGCAAAATTCTGCTAACCCGTCACTTTGGATAAATGAGGTCCTTCGTCCTACTTACAAAATGTTGTCAGACACGACCTTCGCAGCATTCCACGACAGGTTTCGTTATTTACAGCCGAGATAAAACAATGTAATGATTTTAAAACATTAACTATGTAGTGCCTATACATATATTTCCATAGTTATTACAAATACCCTTATTTAAATAGAGGCTCACACCGCAAGTTATACAAATAAAGCTAAAGGTTTCAACTTGAAGTAGCATTTTAATGCATTCGTGAGCGTAAACAGACTACTCCTCATTCCTAGTATGGACCCAAGGACTATTGAAGATACCCAAATAGTCCCTACGACAATCATGGGCTGACAAAAAAATGCGATGGAATCTGGTCACATAATTAGGTAATAGAAATAACCGTGGAAGCCTTTTTACGTTATCGGTGTTTCTATGAGTCTTGCTTTTAATATATTCATCAAAATATTACTATGCTAGCATGGAAACTACGTACACCAATAAGGTCGGCGACGCGAGAATTACATTTCCAGTTATACCTTTATGATAGTTGTAATAAAATGTGACGTGTTTGACGCAGCCCGCCGCGGTTGCCGCCGCCTAAGGACGCTTACAAAAACATCAGGGATTTCGATCACGCTTTGCCGAAATTGCGGGAATCTTTTCACACCCTTCTTGAAGGACTCCATGCTGTACTCTGGAAAACTCAAAGAGAAGTTCGCGGAAGGAAACTCCTTTGAAACCGTGCAGTGCGCAAGCTACGGTTAATCAATATCCGACAGGAAGAAAAAACTCTTTTGAGTATATTAATTTCCCTAAGTAACAAAGATATCGTAATTTCCTCAGTCACGACACTCTTAGAGAGCAGCACACGACCATTGCATTTGCATCTGTGTAATGTACTAGCTCGGAAGATAGTTTAAAACTTCAATTAATATTATCCCTTTAGAATACACGATTCCTCGTACCTTGGCAAAGAAATCTAAACGTAACGACCATGCCAAATTATTTTATATACCCTTTTTTTAATAGACTAAGTAATGATATTTACAAAGAACAGTTGCAACTAACTACTTACAGATAAAATATTTGTCCCAAATCGGTATCCCGAGGCAACGTGTAATGTAATTTAATATTATATCTGGAACCCAAAAAAAACCTTCAACGTCGTCCAACTCAGACAGCCTATTTAAGTAAGGAAGGAGCAATATTACTTTTTTTATTTAAATTAATACTGACCGCAGATAATATTGTAGACCAAAAAAAAACAACAAGACTGGCAGCATCGCCACGCTCGATAGTAACAAGATATTTATCTTCTCCATACATTTCATAACTCCACCAAACGAGAACAACATGATCATAGAGTAGCCGCGAGCGTGCCATAATAAATATAGCAAACGTTTTATCTCAGCTACTTATTTACATGCACATATTTTTCTACGGTCGGTATTCTCTCACAGTTGCTCGGTCTTTAAATGGAGATCTGCTACGTACTTACTATAGTGCTCTTGTTGCTTATCCAAAATCGCAACAAAAAAAGTTCTCAGCTCTGTTCGCATTCTTGATATATCTCGTATATGATTAAATAGAATACAGATTAATAGGACTATTAATAGGACTTTAGGACTGCATTAATGTGGTGTGGTTTTTACACATTTTTACACTGAGGTACCTACCTAAAAAATACGTCAGCAGTTCTTTAACGCTTGAAACACTAGGGGTATCACATCGCTCGCCCGCTGCCTAAAAGGCGTAAAGATATACATAACTAAAGATATAAATAAAATAAAAAAATAAAAAAAAAAACTGCCTAGACACCAATACGATCGTCCACTAAGTATGTATGAAGTCTGTTAAATGATGATGAAGCCAAGGTCTGTAAATCTAGGAATAGCTGGCATCTACTCTCTCTGCCTAAAACGTGATAAATTGCGAGTAGGTATGTTTGAGCTGCGAGTGGTGTAATCTACAATTTTCATACAAAGCTCTCCTCCACTCTTCCTTCTCCTCACTCCTTTTTTGACAAAACCTGTAATTTGAGTACATTAAAGGACTGATGGTCGGTCCCGGTCCCGCCGCAAAAAGAGGCTTTCTGATTTTCCAATTTGCGAGTCCTCACCTCACGACTAACATTTTTTTTATCCGTACTAAATTTATAAGCCAGGAAAACGAATCAATAATCACTCAAATTATTATTTAATCACTACAATGCTATGTGTTGTTACAAACAACCGAAACTAGTGCAAGGGCAACTTGAAAAAGCTCGCCATCTTGGCCTCTGCTTGACAGAACAATTACGAACACATGGCAAATTAGCATTGAAACCTTATACAAGACTATTAATAAAATTGGTAACAGTTCATTACAGCTATTGTTATGAAAGACTGGTTTTATAAAATAAAAAGTTAATCTTAAATTAATTAAGCTTTACAAAAAGCAATCTCTTTAAAATACTTTTTTACTATTTAATGTACTATTTTTTACACCATATTGGTGGCAAACAAGCATGCGGTCAGCCAGGTGGTTAGCGGTTACCGTAGCCTATGAAGGCTTACAACACCAGGGTATCACTCGCGCGCTGCCGACCCTATATGAAATCTTTCCACACCCTCCTTTTGAAAAACTCCATGATGTACGCTCCAGGGAAAACCTCAACGCAAATTTAACTGAACCTTGACTATATACACCGATATGTACGTAGGTACTCAAATGTATACATATGTAATTAAAAAAACCATCAAAGAATATATTATAAAAATGTATACTAGTGTTCACACAAATATCTGTCCTCAGGGGAAGGGTGAACCCGTTAACTTTAAGGCATCTAAAAGAATAAAAAAACATGTTTGAGTAGCCCTTGCAATCGTAACATTTTGAGTTAGCTCAATTGGCTACCGTTAAGATTTTACAATAAACAACTACTACGTTCGATTTAGATCTCTAAAGCCTAGTGTAAAAGGTTCAAAACAGATGTCTTAAGAACATTTGTCTCAGGTAATACTTCACTTCCTGTAAAAGCCTCCGTTGGCTAAAGGAATCTCTATAATAGCATCGGCATCCTAGGATAGTAAATAAATTATAGATTTTATACGCTAGAACGCGGGATATTGTTCAGGTTAAGGGTATTAGTACACCAAAGTCTGAATTTATTTACCAGGATGGTATATGATTATATCTTAAGCTTTAAGATATATACTTACCGATGTATATATAACATAACGGTCTCTGGTTTATGAGCAACGCTTTGAGTAAAGTACGAGATAAAGCTGGAGTGACGAAGGA
>JACCPG010005032.1:0-67501 GCA_016069955.1 Drepana arcuata | reverse complement strand
CAACGTGACAGATGGCGAGTCCATCGCCGTTACTCAAGCACGACTATACATACGCCTTTGAATTGCTTCTCAGACGTATGTAGGTTTCCTCTCGATGTTTTCCTTCACCGTAAAGCTCGTGGTGTCACTAATCACTGTCCAAGGCGTTATAAGATTCCATTCGCGGTGATCGCTTACCATGATATCAGCTTGCTTGTTTACTTACAGTACCAATAAAACTAATGCTATTTTTATAAGGTTATTTACCTACCTGTTTGTAACTATGACGCGCATAATCCGCTTTTTGGGGTTCCTTAAGCGGATAAATAAACGGATTTTACAAACTTTATTTTTTATTTAGGTTCACAGACAATTTGTTACATTAATGCATATAATAGTAACATTTGATTTTTTTATAAATATAATGCACAAATTACTTAGGTTTTAATGTCAAGGATATATCTTCACGCCTTCCCACAAGGGTCCCCGAAGGGGTAGGCAGAGGTGTATAGGTAATACCCACACACCACCTTTCCGCCAAAGATATATTAGGTGCCAACGTGACGGATGGCGAGTCCATCGCCGTTACTCAAGCAGGACTATACCATCGCCTTTGAATTGCTTCTCAGACGTATGCAGGTTCATCCCGATGTTTTTCTTCACTGTAAAGCTGGTGTGATGACTAATCACTGTACTTAAGTTGAGAAAAACTCATTGGTACAGTTGGGATTCGAACTTGCGTTCTTTGTGTCGCAGGCAACTGCTCGAAATCCTCGGCCACCACGGCTTTAATGTTAATAAAATTTGTTTAATAAAAATACAAGCATAAATATTATGATACGGAACCTTGGTTCAGTTCCGACACGACCTTAGCCGATCTCTTGTGGTTGAGGTAGATTTTTTACAAGATCACATTCGCTTAAAATTTTCCACTATGTAATTCCCGCTATGCCATGACGTGGGTATATAAATAGTTTGAAAAACCTAGTACCTTAGTCACAATAATGGTTTTGCTTGTCCGAACTACAAATTTAACGGTCTATTAATACACTGTAATTAAGGTATCATTAATATTGTACTAGCTGTCCCGCCCAGCTTCGCATGGGTGAAAAATTCTACTTCCTGAAACACGATCGCAGCGCCACCTATCGGGTCCAATTGTGAATCGCCGGTTGCCTGTTCTTCTCCATGGAAGCGACCAACCCGAACCGTGCTTCTTTTTCGACGTATTATAAGTGCCCACCTGGGCCTATGTGAAATAAAAAGATTTTAATTTTGATTTTGAATCTAAGCCATTATCCAATCCACCTTAAGACAGATTATTCCGCCCATCTTCGCTTGGGTGAAAAATAAAATTACCTAAAATAAAACTGCAGCGCCATCTACCAAAATCATAATATTTTATTCAACGTAAGGGACACAGGGAACACTTATTGAACGTCATATACTTAACAAAAACTAAAGTTACCACCGTTTCCAAGAAAAATACCCGCCAGGAGAAGAAACGGCGAAACAAACTCCCCGGTTTTCTCTTTTAACATTTGTTCCCTTTTACGTAGGGGTAGAAAAAGATTAAATAACATATAAATTCTGTATAAGAGGAGCAATTCATTGCCATGTATGGCCATCATTCAAATAATCTGATGTTGTATATCAGGTCCAATTGTAAATGTTAACCATTCTCGAATCCATCTAGACAGAAAATTTCATTAAAATCGGTCCAGCCGTTTACCATTCTTTATAGGACATACAGTCATTTTTATATGTATTAGATATATTTGATTTGTTTACGAGTTTCAGATCCGGGGTTAATGACAAACCATCCGCCATGTTAATTGACAGTGTCGTCATTTGATTGTGTGTAAAATTGCTTGCAATATATAAATACAACTAGCTGTAACCGCGACTTCGTCCGCGCGTAAAAGTGATATTAAGCAGAATTTAATTTTATTTTTATTTTACCCCCTTAAGGGTAAAATTTATACAAAATTAGAATGTAATATTAATTTATATGTAATCAAGAACCTTAAAAATAAGTTTCAAGCTTCTAGCTTCAAAAAGGACGAAACTTCCATAGAAACTTTCATCCCCTATTTCAACCCCTTACAACCCTTTTTAGTAGTAAAAAAGTAGCCTATGTCCTTCCTCAAGCTCTAGGCTATCTCTGTACCAAATTTCATTTAAATCGGTTTAGTAGTTTAATACTTCGTGAAAAGGTAACAGTGGTGACAGACAGAGTTACTTTCGCTTTTATAATATGAGTAGGCATAGCCACTAATATATTTTATGAACTAACTGAGCCCGCGACTTCATCCGCGTGGAATAGTAACTTTAGACAGCATTTTTTGCATATATCTTTTGGATATGCTAAGTGAAGCTTACCACAATATATTGACATATAAATCGGATAAGTTGTTATTTTTTTATACAACAAGAGTGGCAAACAAGCATACGGCCCACCTGATTGGAAACGGTTACCGTAGCCTATTTACGCTCACGATACCGAAGTATCACTTGCGCGTTGCCACTCTGTGTTCGGAGAGTTATAGTGTGTTGACAGCATAAGGCTTAATCCCTCTGCTTCCAACACAATGTAACAATCCTCCCCCCTCCCCAAGGAGCTCATTACTGGAAACCTTATTCACCACGTAGGAACACAACACAATAAATTGTGTTATTTGGCTACGGACTTCTATAAGGTGGGGGTCCTGCCCCAGTCGGGCAGATAGAAATTCGAACGGGAAACCCGTTATGCCCTACCTCTCGTAAACCGCCCTACTTCTCTTTTGTTTCTGAGATAAACGTACACAAACGCACAGATAAACAGACAAAAAATCTAATAGTCATTGTTTGAGGTGCTGTTTGCGCTGTTACAGGTGCCAAAGATTTTTCATAAATATCTTCCATGTACAGACAGCGATCCGTTATATTTTTAATACGCTTCTATTAGCTTGAGACGTATGTATGTTAGTATGTAACGGAATCTTTGAACATGATTTTAACCCCCTTCAAAACGTCGGATTAACTCGAAATTTGGCATACTTATTAAGGACCGATGACAATTCAATATTTTAAACATTTTTTAGTTGGATTTTCTATAAAAAGTGTTTTTTTTTTAGTTTTTTAAAACTATTATTATTATTTATTATTATATGTATTAGCGGCCCGTTCCGACTTCGACGGGTGGACAATATTTTTTTTAATATTTTGCCATAAAATAGCCCATATTAATCAGTGATAATGTAACATTCAAATGAAGAATTTTTCAAATCGGTCCAGTACTTTTTGAGCCAATTCCTTACAAACATACTTACATACAAATCTTTCCTCTTTATAATATTAGTATAGATGAACGAATTTAATGTACAATTTGTACGGAACAGGATGTTTTCATACAACAAAGGGCTTAAAATAATGTGTATTTACTTAATTCGTAATGCTTCCCCAAGTCTTCACTCTAGGGGTAGGCAGATTTGTATCAACATCCTTTTCGCCGAAGAAGAAATTAAATTAAAAAACGTGTGTCTAGTCGTGCTTGAGAAATGGCGATTGACTGGCTATCTGACATCTGTCACGTTGACACCTAAAATATAATATGGATATGTGGGTACCATATTTAGCACCCCCTGCTTGTGCCTACCCCTTCGGGACCCCCGTGGAAAGGCGTGTAGGATGTGAGGACATTTTTAAAATATTTATTTTAATAAATAATAAGTCGGTCACTCAATGGAACCTTTTTGGACAATATACCAACTACACTAATAATCGGATACCGAAAATGCAAGTAAAAACAAAAAAAAAAACGAAAATCGATTTATTAAAATGCAAAATAATAGAAAACACATATGACCTTGTAAAAGCAATACAAATACAATAAAGCCACTAGGAAATTGGCTATTCTGAAGAAGAACTGCTTCTTCCTCGCAAACTCCGTGCCTCTAAGACCATCCTTGATGATATATCTCCGTACACCCATACACCAAGTCGGCACGTACTCTGTCCAATTAACTTTCCGAACGTCAATGTCAAACATCAATCTGTCAGATTTTGACAATTCATTTGACAGCTCCTCAATGCCGCTGTTGTCAAAAGTCCATCCTTGGCTCAGGAATACACCGAAGAGGTCCACGTACGAGTCAATTTTCTCATTTATCTTCATAAACCTGAAATGTACATCAATATCTGTATATCTGGCTATCCAGCGTGGCAATGCTGCTAGTCTTCTTGGCACGTTGCCTCGGGATACCGATTTGGGACAAATATTTTATCTGTAAGTAGTTAGTTGACGACCTTCTGGTCTAGTGGTTAGAGCTCCTGACTGCGAAACTTGAGGTCGCGGGTTCGAATCCTGCTGAAGGCAGATATTTGTGTGATGAACACGAATATTTGTACCTTAGTCTTGGATGTCCTATGTATTTAAGTATATATAAATATATATATATCTATAGAAGTAAATATATCGTTGTCTAGTTACCATAAAACAAGCTTTGCTTAATTTGGAACTTTTGTGTGGAATTGTCCCAAGGTATTTATTTATTTCTTTATTAGTTGAAACTAATAAATAAATTCCTTTGAAGTTGAAACTATTCCTTGTAAATATTGTTAATAATTGTTGTTATTGTAAAAAAAAATTATATCTGTATGCAATGCAAACGTGTGTGAAAGAAGAGAATAGAATAGCATATAACTTTATTGTAAATCTGTGTTCATTAGTTACAAGATAGTAACTTCACTTGCTCTGCCACACAGGGTCCTCTGTATGTAATACCTTACATATCCTGATATTATATATTAGACTAGCTGTGCCCGCGCCTTCGCCCGCTTGGAATTAAATAATTTTAAAATAAATCTGTTCCTAAAATAAATTGAGCCTAAGTTACTCCTTTTTACATCAGCTATCTGCCAGTGAAAGTCTCGTCAAAATCGGTCCAGCCGTTTCAGAGATTAGCCGGAACAAACAGACAGACAAAAATTTTAAAACAGACACTCCAATTTTATTATATTTATAGTTATAAGGGGAATAAATCCTCACGTCTTCCCACAAGGGTCCCCGAAGGGGTAGGCAGAGGTGTATAGGTAATACCCACACACCCACTTTCCGCCAGAGGTATATTAGGTGCCAACGTGACAGATGGCGAGTCCATCGCCGTTACTCAAGCATGACTATACATACGCCTTTGAATTTCTTCTCAGACGTATGCAGGTTTCCTCTCGATGTTTTCCTTCACCGTAAAGCTCGTGGTGTGACTAATCACTGTACTTAAGTTCAGAAAAACTCATTGGTACAGTCGGGCTTCGAACTTGTGACCTTTGCGTCGCAGGCAACTGCTCGAACCACTCAGCCACCACGGCTGTTGTATATATATACAGTATGCATATAATAATAATAATAATAATAACTCACGGTTTTCCTCTCCCAATCAACATGCATCCCAGGTCCGCAATAGCTCCAGGTATGCGATGCAGGAGGAAGGACAAAATCCTATATACGAATTGGGTTTCTGCACATAGCATGTTTATATACCATATGGCTCTAGGTGTGGGATATAGGGAGCCTATTTCCATTCCACGGTTCACAATCATTCCTGGAACAAACTGTTTTGTCACTCTTTGATATGAGGTATTCAAATCAAATCAAAATCTTTTTATTTCACATAGGCCCATGTGGGCACTTATAAAACGTCGAAAAAGAAGCACGGTTCGGGTTGGTCGTTTCCATGGAGAAGAACCGGTAAGAAACTCCATGGTTACTCTTTTCAAATCATTAGGCATATACGATAACAATATTATTTTTCGTTACAGCAATAGTACCCAAGTATGGGGGAACAACGTAGGCCCGACAATAGGTCGTTGCTTACTATACAAAGCATACATAAAACAAGATAATTATAACAATGTTAGCAAGATCTAAGAATCTACAAAGCCTACAATGTTCTCACATTCACAAATTAGACAAATTAAACAAGTGACACAAATATTGTCATCAGTACTGTAACTAATTGTGGCAAGATATGGAATAAATTAAAAGTAAATATTAGTCTATAACACACACTTTCTCTTGTTTTGTTAGTTAAGGGTGGCGTCCATAAATTACGTGAGGTGTATTTTTTTTAATTCTCTGTCCCTCCCTCCCCTTGGTGAGATTTTATTCAACCTTCTCCCCCAACCCCCAATCTCACGTGAGGTTTTTCAAAATGTGGGTTTCTTACGTAAACGCGTTGGATTTTTATTGTAAAAAAAAAACAAATTGCTTCGTGCTTTTTTTATTTACGACTAGTTAAGGCTAGTATCAATATTGCTGAGAGTTTAATTATAAGATTAAAACGTACGCATGTTCAATCTGGATTAAATGGACCAAAACAGTATATGTTTTTTTGTTTAATCAGAAAAAGAATTGTGTGATATTTGCCGAGACCCCCTCTCCCTCTAACGTAAGATTAGATGAGATTTGACTCCCCCTCCCCCCTTAAACTTTACAATTCTTCATCTTTACAATCACGCCCTCATTCACGCCAGTTGATTTGCGAATCTCTTCATAGCGGATTTGATCTAAGATCGTTACTCCGCACATTTTTCGAAGAGATCGCATCTCGACTGCATTCAAGCTATTTTCATACTTCCTCTGACATACCCAGGATATTGGTGTCAATTGGTATAAACCTGTTGCAGACATTAACATTACATCCACAGAGAGATGTCATAAGAGTTCGATTCCAAAATGTATGAATGAATTACCTATAGTAACTGGATTGGTTGAAGAAGAGAGAGTGTATACTATTGCCGGATCATCTTTGGTCAGCGAGCTGGCTTTCCACCCGGCGGCTATGATAGCATTATTGGCCAAGTCGCCAGGTATGAGGCCGACTGGAACTTCAGGTTTGTACAGCAGAACTCGCACTAAGCCTACCCCAGGCCCAATCAGCAACTGTGAGGTAAAAAGCACTGGTTTCGACCTGCAGTTTCATCAGGCGTGAGGATAAATAAAAATATAATATCCTCACGCCACAAGGGTCCCCGAAGGGGTAGGCAGAGGTGTATGGGTAATACCTACACACCCACTTTCCGCCAGAGGTATATTAGGTGTCAACGTTACAGATGACGAGTCCATCGCCGTTACTCAAGCACGACTATACATACGCCTTTGAATTGCTTCTCAGACGTATGCAGGTTTCCTCTCGATGTTTTCCTTCACCGTAAAGCTCGTGGTGTGACTAATCACTGTACTTGAGTTCAGAAAAACTCATTGGTATAGTCGGGATTCGAACTTGCGACCTTTGCGTCGCAGGCAACTGCTCGAACCACTCGGCCACCACGGCTCTAGATAAAGTATACTAATGAATTTGGGATCATCATTATTATATATTACTAGCTGTGCCCGCGACTTCGTCGGCGTGGACGGCTTTTTTTATCTTACGTAAAAATGTTTTTTTTTCCAATAAAAAGTATCCTATGTTACTTCTAATACCTACAAGAATATGTGTACAAAGTTTCATGATGATTACATTCACATTTATAATATTACTAACTTATACCCGCGGCTTCGCCCGCGTGGAAAGAGCAACATACATATTTTTGCCTTTATAATATTAGAGCTTTGAATCTTTCGGGATTCAAATGTAGCCTATGTCTTAATCCTGGGTATAAGCCATCACCATAAAAAAATATCAGTAAACCGGCTTTTTTCAGTCGTAAAATTTTTTTTTTCAATAAAAAGTATCCTATGTTACTTCTCATACCTCCAAAAATATGTGTACAAGGCTTCATGATGATCGGTTTAGTAGTTTTTATGTGAAAGCGTAACAAACAAACTTACATTCACATTTATAATATTATAGTTAGGATAAGGATTATTTTTATAAATCGGGATACGCTGGTGGTACAGAATTCTTACCCCAGTAGCACTATATGCGCAGCTGATATCCAGCCACCCTGGCATGGGATCCCATTGGGTAGCTATGACTGCAAAAAGAAAAACATTACATTTCTTCCGCAAACACTCAAGTGAAATTAACAAGCGGCCGGTAACCGCTCACCTTGTGGACCGCACCATTGTAATTAAAATTTAATGTAGGGACTATTCCACTACAAATTAATATAGGCTCAAAATAAGCAAAGCTTGTGCTATGGTAACTAGACTACGATATATTTACTTATATAGATAGATATATACTTAAATACATAGGACATCCAAGACTAAGGTACAAATACTCGTGCTCATCACACAAATAGCCTTCCGCGGTATTCGAACCTGCGACCTCAAGCAAGCTTTCAATTAAATTGATCTGAGGAAGTGCGGTTACCATTGGTAGATAATTATTTATTTATTTATTTATATACAATTAGCACGACAACGTGGTCATTTACGCTAATGTGGAGGTATAAGTTAAAAAAAAAATACATATGAGTAATAATAAATAAGGTTAATATAAATGTATTACCGAGAAGCAGATGGCCTTCTTTCTATATGTAATGTTTTAAGGTTTACTTGGGATACCATCATTAAATTTAACTGTGGTACTGCAGGTCTACTGCTAGTTTAAAAATAAATGATAGTTCGCACCTACGCCAGGCCTCACGACACAGACGGGGAGATGTCCAGCCTCTCTCCTCACCACCTCTTCGCCAACAGCTTTGGTGAACGTGTAGCTATTTATCCAGTCCTTGATCAAACTAACGAAAAAAAGACATACATTTCTGTCGTCACATCTTCCCACAAGGGTCTCCGAAAGGCGGAGCGAACAAACCATCTTTCAGCAAATTTTAGGTGACAAATGGCGAGTCCATCTCAAACGTATGCAGGTTTCCTATCGATGTTTTCCTTCGTCGTAATGCTCGTGGTGTGACTAATCACTGTACTCAAGTTTCAATAACAGAACGTCGGGGTTATGCAGACGGTTAAGCAAAACACTCGACCACCAGGTATTTTACTGATAAAATAAATAGTAAACATATAAATGCTAAATTTTATCGAAGACACGACAGAGGAAACCTCAGTTCCAACAACCTAGATCAAATCGATCGGACGCTCAAGGACGGGAACGTCAAGAGTACTCGAAACAAGAGCATGAATGAAGAGACTGATGAATGTGGACGTAGCGAGGTCTATAAGTCTGAGAGCTCGCGTTCGTCTCTCTCTGCCTACCCCGTGAGGGTCTCGGCGTGATGATACGTATGTATGCATCGCAATCGTTACAGCTTTTGCTTGTCAAATATAGGAGAAAAAGCTAACCATTTTAACATCGAGTCCATTTGATCGGCGTCGAAAGTTTCGGCCATTTTGATCAAGAGCTCAGGATCTATTGGCGTCTGGTAGAACCTGTCTAAGACCTCAGCGGAGGTGTGCGTGGCGTGGGCGTAGGCTGTGGACACGTGGATGAAAGATCTGGAAAAAACGTCGCAGGTTGGTTATAATAATAATTATAGTCCAAATGTAACAGAAGAGCCGTGGCGACCGAGAGGAACGAGTTACCTGCTACATAAAGATCGCAAGTTCGAATCCCGACTGTGCCAATGATTTTTTTTTGAACTTAAGTACAGTGATTAGTCACACCGCGAGCTTTACGGTGAAGGAAAACATCGAGAGGAAACCTCTGAGAAGTAATTCAAAGGCGTATATATAGTCGTGCTTGAGTAACGGCGATGGTGAATATTCATTGTTTTACGTACATCCAGCTGAGACCCTCCGGGGTAGGCAGAGGGGTTAGAGCGCCAGTTCTATCAAGACTTGCGTACCTCTTTCACTTCGCCGAACACACTCTCGAAACATGTTCTTGTTTCGAGTACTCTTGACGTTCCCGTCCTTGAGCGTCCGATCGATTTGATCCAGGTAGTTGGATCGTGGTCTACTTCAGCATTATATATATTTTGAATTTAGTCACATCATGAGCTTTATGGTGAAGGAATACATCGAAAATTCAAAGGCGTATGTAGTCGTGCACGAGTAACGGCGATGGACTCGCCAGCTGTCACGTTGGCACCTAAAGTATACCTCAGGCGGAAAGTAGGTGTGAGGAAACTACCTATACACCTCTGCCTACCCTCTCTTGTGGGAGGCGTGAGGATATATTATATTTACCTAAGTGCTTTACATTCTCTGGCCAAGGCGATAACTTCTCTGGTAGCCCTCACGTTAACCAGGGTGGAAGTCTTCAGGTTCTCGTTGAACCTGGTTGTAGCAGCCATGTGGAAGATGATGTTCGCTTCGTTGGCGACCTGGTGCCAGTCCAGGTCGCTCATCCCCAGCTTCAGGTCTGCAATGTCGCCGTTCACTGGAACGACGCTTTCGGCAAAGAGAGGCTTTCTTGACTTAAGGCTGTCGAATAACTGAAATAGTTTTCATTATTAGGCTATGAGGACTGATACTTGGGTACTATTGCTGTAACGAAAAAATATTATTGTTGTATATGCCTAATGATTTGAAAAGAGTAACCATGGAGTTTCTTGCCGGTTCTTCTCCATGGAAGCGACCAACCCGAACCGTGCTTCTTTTTCGACGTTTTATAAGTGCCCACCTGGGCCTATGTGAAATAAAAAGATTTTGATTTGATTTGATTTGATTTGAATAGGGTACACTGGACCACCTTGCGGGTAGGCAGAGGTGTTATATACCCTCTTTTGGGTGTTTCTGATGATAACATAGTTGACTTCTACAAGTTATAGTGGGTTGTGAATATATCCTCATGACGATGCAATAAAACATATAGCTCCAAAGATGACACATAATAACACGGTTTTATGGGGTTTTTCATATTAATGACATAAAATTATAAAAACGTAGATAGATTGTACGTGTATAACTTTATCGTAACAGCAGATTTTAATGAGAAAATATAAATAATAATAGTATATCCTCACGCCTTCCCACAAGGGTCCCCGAAGGGGTAGGCAGAGGTGTATTGGTAACACCCACACACCCACATTCCGCCAGAGGTATATTAGGTGCCAACGTGACAGATGGCGAGTCCATCGCCGTTACTCAAGCACGACTATACATACGCCTTTGAATTTCTTCTCAGACGTATGCAGGTTTCCTCACGATGTTTTCCTTCACCGTAAAGCTCGTGGTGTGACTAATCACTGTACTTAAGCTCAGAAAAACTCATTGGTACAGTCGGGATTCGAACTTGCGACTTGACTTGCTCGAACCACTCGGCCACCTCAGAAAATAAGGTATAGAAAAATTCAATTCTGAATGTTGTTGAAGTGTTAACTTCTTATGTGAGTGTAAAGCGCTTCATTACGTAACACGTTACGGCAAAAGCGCCATCTGTACTTGAGTATAAACACTACTGAATAGCTTTTCAATAATGCTAAAATACAATTCTCATCAGAAAAGAGAGGTAGGGCATAACGGGTTTCCCGTTCGAATTCGAGCTGCCCGACTGGGGCAGGACCTCCACCTTATAGAAGTCCGTAGACAAATAACACAATTTTTTGTGCTGTGTTACTACGCAGTGAATAAGGTTTCCAGAAATGAGCTCCTTGGGGAGGGGGGAGGATTGTTACATTGTGTTGGAAGCAGAGGGATTAAACCCATCATGCTGCCAACACACTGTAACTCTCCGAACACAGAGTGGCAACGCGCAATTGATACTTCGGTATCGTGAGCGTAAATAGGCTACGGTAACCGTTTCCCATCAGGTGGGCCGTATGCTTGGTTGCTACTCATGATCAAATACTACTCAAAATCAAAAGATTTGTTTAACTCACAGGATCATTGAAGACATCACTAAGTCGTTCTCGGCCTGACTTCTCCTTCTTCGAACGAATCAAGACATATGCTTTCTTGATTTTACATGTCCTGAAAAGTCAGAAATACACAGGTAATAGGTACCAAAATTTAGGTATGCATGTTCACACACACATCACTCAGGCTCCGTGCTACAGTCCATCAGTGCCCAGTGCGGGGCGGTGGACTTCACACACGGCTTTGATACTCTTCCCACACGTATGTAGGTTCCCTCACCATGTTCACACACACATCACTCAGGCTCCGTGCCACAGTCCACCAGTGCCCAGTGCGGGGCGGTGGACTTCGCACACGGCTTTGATACTCTTCCCACACGTATGCAGGTTCCCTCACCATGTTCATACACACATCACTCAGGCTCCGTGCCACAGTCCACCAGTGCCCAGTGCGGGGCGGTGGACTTCACACACGGCTTTGATACTCTTCCCACACGTATGCAGGTTCCCTCACCATGTTCACACACACATCACTCAGGCTCCGTGCCACAGTCCACCAGTGCCCAGTGCGGGGCGGTGGCCTTCACACACGGCTTTGATACTCTTCCCACACGTATGCAGGTTCCCTCACCATGTTCACACACACATCACTCAGGCTCCGTGCCACAGTCCACCAGTGCCCAGTGCGGGGCGGTGGACTTCACACACTGCTTTGATACTTTTCCCACACGTATGCAGGTTCCCTCACCATATTCACACACACATATCATTTAGGCTCCGTGCCACAGTCCACCAGTGCCCAGTGCGGGGCGGTGGACTTCACACACGGCTCTGATACTCTTCCCACACGTATGCAGGTTCCCTCACCATGTTCACACACACATCACTCAGGCTCCGTGCCACAGTCCACCAGTGCCCAGTGCGGGGCGGTGGACTTCACGCACGGCTTTGATACTCTTCCCACACGTATGCAGGTTCCCTCACCATGTTCACACACACATCACTCAGGCTCCGTGCCACAGTCCACCAGTGCCCAGTGTGGAGCGGTGGACTTCACACACGGCTTTGATACTCTTCCCACACGTATGCAGGTTCCCTCACCATGTTCACACACACATCACTCAGGCTCCGTGCCACAGTCCACCAGTGCCCAGTGCGGGGCGATTCACACACGGCTTTGATATTCCTCAGAAGCATTTTGTATTAAATTAACCAGGATCCTTACCTGAAGAGCTTCTCCAGCAGCAATTTTCCCAGGAAACCACTACCCCCAGTGATGAACAGCACCGAGTTCTCGTAAAACTTCTGGATGGTGGAATCACCTCGCTCAATAGCTTGGTACATTGCTTGTATCTGATCTCTATGGCGAGAAAGGGCTTCCGCCTCGACCGCTGTGGCGGGATCCATGGCTAATATGACCTGAGCTGGAATAGGAGTAATTTAAAGAGTCGTGGTGGCCGATTGGTTCGAGTAGTTGCCCAAAGATCGCAAGTTCGAACTTAAGTACAGTGATTAGTCACATCACGAGCTTTACGGTGAAGGAAAACATCGAGAGGAAACCTGCATACGTCTAAGAAGCAATTCAAAGGCGTATGTATAGTCGTGCTTGAGTAACAGCGACGGACTCGCCATCTGTCACGTTGGAACCTAAAATATCTCTCTGGTAGAAAGTGGGTGTCAATCTTTCTTCACTCATCCTCTCTATATGTCCAAACCAACCTAACATGCCTTTCTTCATCTTTACAATCACACCCTCATTCACGCCAGTTGTTTTGCGAATCTCTTCATTGCGGATTCGATCTGTGATCGCATCTCAACTGCATTTATGCTATGTGTTACTTTGGTTTGGATATATAGAATGGATGAGTGAAGAAAAATTGAAGAAACAGATGTACAAAGTGTAAGTGTATGCAAGAAGAGGCAGAGCAACACCACGTTCCAACTACCTTTACTACTTAGATCAAATCGATTGGACACTCAAGGACGGGAACGTCAAGAGTACTCGAAACCGACGAGCATGTATGAAGAGACTGATGAATGTGGACGAAGCGAAAGAGGTATGTAAGTCTAGAGAGAACAGGCGCTTTAGTCTCTGCCTACCCCGTTAGGGACTCGCCGTGATGATATGTATGTATGTACCTATGTACTTTAAGTGTTGTACTCTTAAATCGTGGTGTGTACTTGTTCGTTTACGTGCGATTCTACACCTCACTAACGTAGATATGACCCCATTCTCTTAGTTTCTTTCTGTCAATGTTTTTCACACTTTTCAAATAGTTATTTACCTTTAAAAAGCACTGGTTTGTTCTTTCGAAGCGTCACTGATTTGAATTAAAATATATTTAATGTAAAATGAATTGCAAAACTATTCAATAATTTACCGCATGCACTTTTAGACTGCCAGCAATTCTCTAATGATGATATGGCATGAAGTCACGTGACGTATTATATTACACGACGGTGCAGTTAGAAATACCTATATTTACAAATTTAATGTACATAGTTGCAAAAATCCACGTTTACATGAATCTAAATTCTACTAATATTATATATATTTATATATACTAGCTGTGACCGCGCCTTCGTCCGCGTGGAATTAAACAAAAAAGTTGTTGTTCGGTTTCTAAAAGAAAAGCCGAAGTTACTCCTTTTGACAGCTATCTGCCAGTGTAAGTCCCGTTAAAATCGGTCCAGCCGTTTCAGAGATTACCCGGAACAAACAGACAGACAGACAAAATGTTATTTTGCTATATGTACCTACCGTGTACGCATCCATATGCCTTTTTTAGTAGAGCCGTTATTTTATATCCTCACGCCTTCCCACAAGGGTCCCCGAAGGGGTAGGCAGAGGTATATAGGTAATACCCACACACCCACTTTCCGCCAGATGTATATTAGGTGCCAACATGTCAGATGGCGAGTCCATCGCCGTTACTCAAGCACGACTATACATACGCCTTTGAATTGCTTCTTAGACGTATGCAGGTTTCCTCTCGATGTTTTCCTTCACCGTAAAGCTCGTGGTGTGACTAATTTTTATACATTTTAATATTACAAACAGACACTCCAATTTATTGGTATTGATTATATAATTGTCGTGGTGGCCGAAAGATTCGAGTAATTGCCTGCGACTCAAAGATCGCAAACGCGCGAGTGATACCCCTGGTGTTGCAAGCGTCCATAGGCGGCGGTAACCGCTTTCCATCAGGCGGACCGCATGCTTGTTTGCCACCCAAGTACCTAGTATAAAAAAAACAAAAGCACGAAAGCCGACTGTACCAATGAGTTTTTCTGAACTTAAGTACAGTGATTAGTCACACCACGAGCTTTATGGTGAAGGAAAACATCGAGAGGAAACCTGCATACGCTTGAAAATAAATTCAGACGTTTGTATAGTCGTGCTTGAGTAACGGCGATGGACTTGCCGTCGGCACTAACATTATATATCTGGTGAAAAGCCACCTGCCTACCCATTCGGAGCCCTGTGGGAACACGTGAAGGTATATATAATAGAACCTTTTTAATAGTATTGAGAATAGTGCCATCCACGAAGAAGCGCCCCCCAATGTCTAGTCGAGGTGGTCGCGGCATGCGGGCAGTATGACCCGAGTGTATTAATTGCAGTGTGCGTGTGCACTCATAGGTAATCTGTGTGTACCGACAATACTCACACATTAGTGAGAGGTCGCACACTTACACTATTAACTATAGGGGAGCGTAGTGGGCGCGTCTTCGTGAATGGCACTATCTATATCTCATACTCTCAATTTCATACAAATCTTTGTCTGACTAGTCACATTTACAATATCAGTGACTATATTACGCAAAGGTCTACAAATGATAAAAAAAAAAACAAAATTTGTATCTAATGATAATATTTAATAATATTTGTTACCGAAACTAATCAACCAATGAACAATAATTATTTAAATAAATAAAAAATACTAATCCAATGTCACATGCTTGTGCCTTTCGCTTAAACGATTTAAGCGAACCGGTAACCGCTTACAAACACAAGCGGTATTATAAATAAAGAAATCAGAATTTATATAAATTAATTGCTTGCAATAAAATGCTCGAAATCAAACGACAGTCGCTTAAAATCGCTTACAACGCTGATAGCGGTATTCAATCAATTTGACGTAATCAAAATACCTCGCCCATTTGTTCTCAATATGATATTAAAACTTCCCCAACCGTTACATAACATCTTTGGCACGTAAATGAAAAAGATACAATTCTATAATCATCAAACATAGAATATACGAATTACACACATGGACTCGCCATCTGTCACGTTGGCACGTGAAATATATCTCTGGCGGAATGTGGGAGTGTAGGTACCTATACACCTCTGCCTGCCCCTTCGAGGACCCTTAGGGGAGGCGTGAGGATATATATATATAAAATAGAACCTTTTTAATTGTGTTGAAATGACTTCCCACTATAGATAGTGCAATACACGAAGACGCAGACGAAGGGGGTCGCGGGATGCGAGCAGTATGACCCGAGTGTATTAATTGTAGTGTGCGTGTGCACTCATAGGTAATCTGTGTGTACAGACAATACTCACACATTAGTGGGAGGTTGAACACTTACACTGTAAACTATAGGGAAGACATGTTATATAAGATTGATTTGTTTTGTTTTGTGTGTCAATAGATGGCGCTGATTTGTTTTTGTTGATTTCTGGATCGCGCTATTGAGAGTCTCGCATGATAGATGACCCTATTGTTATTGTTTAAATAAAGATTTGCCTTACCATACTATGAGACAGGTGTTTTATTAATAACCCTTATCATACAACTTAGGGTCCATTGACATGAGTGTTGTTCATGGTCCTTCGGAGCATATACATACATATCATCACGCCGAGTCCCTAACGGGGTAGGCAGAGGCACTAGAGTATAGAGCGCCAGTTCTCTCTAGACTTACATTCACAGGTATGTATGTAAGTATTTGGCTAAATTAATTAATTCTATTACTGAAAAGGTGTGCTTCGTCGAGTAAAAATAAAAAAAACGTTAGTAAAATCAAATTCACGATAATTTTGTCGAATGAAGAGTCGGTATGAGCCGAAGCCCCCCAATTCTAACTTAAAAGCCCTTAATATACTAGCAGACCCGGCCACGCGTTGCTGGGGCTAAGGTTTTTGTTATTGCCAGTCAACAGATATCGCCATAAGAATCTAATCCCTAAAATCCTTAAGAATAGTTTGGAGCTAACAAATAATTGTGACTGTCAAATAATAGACAAATAATTTGCAATAAAACAATATTGTTATGTAAGCTATCCTATCTTTCAAGTTGGATCAAACTGCACACGGTGTGCGAATTTGATTGAAATCGGTTAAGTAGTTTAGGAGTACATCGCGTACAAACAACGTGACAAGGAATTTATATATATTAAGATTTATATATATATAAAGGAGGGTGACTCAGAAACTAGAACATCTATCATAATATATCCTGATATGGCGATGCCATAAACCTCAAAAACATAGCTCCAAAGATAACAAAAATTACTACACTATTAAAGGGAGTAATTACTCACATAGAAACATGGTTTTATAGATAAATTATTAAAAATCCTACTATTTATATCTTAATATATATAAATTACGTGTACCGTTGTTTGTCCGCGATGGACTCCTAAACTACTTAATCGATTTCAATCAAATTTGCACACCGTGTGCAGTTTGATCCAACTTAAAAGATAGGATAGCTTACATCTCAATTGGACCCGATAGGTGGCGCTGCGATCGTGTTTCAGCAAGCTTAACTTTTTCCCCCGGGCGAAGCTGGGCGGGACAGCTAGTAATCTTATAAATGCGAAAGTTTGTAAGTATGAATGGATGATTGTCACTCAATCATGCAACAACGGCTGAACGGAATTGAACGAAATCTGGCACAGAGATAGATTATTAGCTGGATTAGTACAAAAGATATGTTATTGTGCGAAAAGAAATCTAGATAAAATTATACTAATGAAATCGGGCGAATCCGCGGGGCAAAGCTAGTGCTAGGTCATACATTTGTCAAATTCAAACTGTCTCCCAAAGTTTAAGTCTATTTTTACTGGTTATTATCGTGACCTACGTCAAATTTGAAATACTGTTCTCTTTCTAAGGCACCGTGTAGATTTACAAAAATCTCTACATATATACCTAGTGCCATCCACGAAGACGCGCCCCACTATCCTCCCCCATAGTCCACAGTGTAAGTGTGCAACCTTCCGCTAATGTGTGAGTATTGTCGGTACACACAGATTACCTATGAGTGCACACGCACACTACAATTAATACACTCGGGTCATACTGCCCGCATCCCGGGACCCCCTCGACTAGAAACTGGTGGGGCGCGTCTTCGTGGATGGCACTATCTGTAAAAGACATACATTTCTTTATGCAACAAATTTTATGATATAACGTCGGGCCTTACCAAAGTCCCCAGAGATATGCAAAGCCACATTTTTAAAGTTTCATAAACCATACAGCCATTAGAACGAAATTCCTCTGGCTCGTCATCTCGCCGCAATTATAAATAATCTTAATGTTTTACATAATCTATATTCATAACATGACCACAGACAGATAAATGCTTTCAATATTTACAATCTGTACAGTCGACTCCGCAACAAAGGTAACTGGTTCGAGTTCCGGCTGTTTCAATGAGCTTTTCTGTACAGTGTTTACTCACACTATGAACAGAGAAAATATCTAGAGGAGGCACAAATAACTCGAGCAAGACTATACATACGCCTTTGAATTTCTTCTCAGACGTATGCAGGTTTCCTCACGATGTTTTCCTTCACCGTAAAGCTCGTGTGACTAATCACTGTACTTAAGTCAGAACCAATTAATTTCTCAAGTCCGTACCTGACCCTTTGCCGTGTTTGCTTAGCACCTAACAAGGCCCAGACTAAAAGCTTATAATACAACGAAAACATGTGGGTATGTTTGTAGCTCAATCACGTCAGAACGGCTGATTCGAATCGGATGTTACATGGCACAGAGATAGACCTGTAGCTTAATCTAGCTAACACTTCATGTGTTTATTGCACAGAAAAATCTAACAATTAAATAAAAACATACGCGTATTGAGAGGTAGGGCACAACGGGTTTCCCGTTCGAATTCGGAGCTGCCCGACTGGGGCAGGATCTCCACCTTATAGAAGTCCGTAGCCAAATAACACAATTTATTGTGTTGTGTTCCTACGCGGTGAATAAGGTTTCCAGTAATGAGCTGCTTGGGGAGGGGGAGGATTGTTACATTGTGTTGGAAGCAGAGGGTTTAAGCCTTATGCTGCCAACACACTATAACTCTCCGAACACAGAGTGACAACGCGCAAGTGATACTTCGGTATCGTTCAGTATGCTTGTTTGCCACTCTTGTTGTATAAATAAAAAAAAAAGTATTGAGTTACGGATTAAAATATGTTGGATTTATCTGTGTGCAGTCACTATACGTTCAGAACTAAGCTACGTAACTTACATAAGCTTGCGTTAATAGTAATTTGTGAACAGTTTCAAAGTTATACCGGTCAATATATAATTTGGGACAAAAGTAAACTATTCAAATCGCATTATTATAATGTTTTTTAAACCAAGAGTTGCCGAAATTTTGCAATAGATTGGTACGCAGAAATCAAAGTTAAAGTTTCCAAAAACTGCCAATAGATGTCGCTAGTTCAGCGAGAAAGTAATATCGAGAACGATTAATAGATGTCGCTAGTTACCATTAGACATGAAACCAGCTTAGTGATTCTAAACGTTCTACTGACAGATGTTTCTAATTTCCTATACAAATAGCATCGCAACAACCCGCACCCGTGAATTAGCTTCCCTTGAAATATAAAGAGATGATTAAGTCATATACCGACAGATGGCGCTAGCTTCCCAGATTTTTTATTAATAAAAAGAACCAACATTTAATAATAATACAACAAAGTAAATGTGATAATTCTTGCAGTAGCTGCGTCACAGAAATTGACACTCATCCCTGGATTTTCAAACAGAGCCTCTGTGTTTATTTGTTGTATGTTGTAACTGATATTGTCGCCAAAATGTACCTATAGATGGCGTTAGTTTCCCATAAAAATAGCATAGAGGGAGTTCACGTTCCTAAATCGATATATGTCACTAGTCACAAAATTAGTATATCAAAGTCCGAAAAGTGACTGGTAGATGTCGCTAGTAGCCGTACAAATGACATTAACGCAAGCTCTCCCGCAACAGTCGCTGCCACTGGGCACCCGCACTATATATATATAAATATAAGTATATATGTATATATACAACACTGTCAACTACATAACACAGCACTGGGAACTGTCCTGGCCCGCCGTGGGGAGGGCGAAGCCCTCGGGCGGTGACGCCATGTCTCCCACCAACTCCGTAGGTGGTTGGCCTAGGTCTTGCATCTGCAACAAAGATATACATATTTTAATGTTACAAATATAAATAACTAGCTTATACGCGCGGCTTCGTCCGCGTGGAGTTCGAAATAGTATCTTATGTATTTTCCTTCTAGAATCGGTTCAGCCGCTATGCCTTAATTTTTCGGTATTAAAATGTAGTCTATGTCTCAATCCTAGGTATACGCCATCACCATTTTAACCTTTAGCCCAATCGACTCAGCCGGTTTGGCGTGAAAGAGAAACATACAAACTTTTACCTTTATAATATGAGAACTTAGAATTTTTGGAATTAAAAAGTGGCCTATTCTTAGGTATAATATAAGCCATCACTAGGTGTTAGCAATGGACTTGGCATCTGTCACGTTAGCACCTAAAATATGTATATATTGGGAGGAAAGTGGGTATGTGCTTTTTACCTGTACACCTCTGCCTACCCCTTGGGGGACCCGTATGGGAATGCGTGAGGATATATATTATACTAGCTGTCCTGTCCCACCAAGCTTCGCCCGGTTGAAAAAGTTAAACTTCCTGAAACACGATCGCAGCGCCAACTATCGGGTACAATTGTGATGTAAGCTATCCTATCTTTCAAGTTGGATCACACTGCACACGGTGTGCAAATTTGATTGAAATCGGTTAAGTAGTTTAGGAGCCTATCGCGGACAAACAACGTGACAGGTAATTTATATATATATTAAGAAGATTATATACATACATATCATCACGCCAAGTCCCTAACGGGGTAGGCAGAGAGCGTAGAGCGCTAGTTCTCTCTAAACTTACATACCTCTTTCGCTTCGTCCACATTCATTAGTCTCTTCATACATGCTCGTCGGTTTCGAGTACTCTTGACGTTCCCGTCCTTCAGAGTCCGATCTATTTAATCCAGGTAGTTGGAACGTGGCCTTCCTCTGCCTCTTCTTGCACACACTTTTTCTTTGTATATCTGTTTCGTCAATCTTTCTTCACTCATCCTTTCTATGTGTCCAAACCAACGTAACATGCCTTTCTTCATCTTTACAATCACGCCCTCATTCACGCCAGTTGATTTGCGAATCTCTTCATTGCGAATTATTTAAGAAGATATATGTATTACGTAATGTGTTTGATATATGAGCACATACCTTCTGCATCAGCTCTAAGACAGTCTCGAAGCGCTTCCTCTTGACGTCATCAGGGTCCGATTCCTGCTCGGGCTCCAACTCTGCGCACACCTGAGCTATGAGCTGCTCCTGTCTCTCATATCTGGGAATTAAATATACCATTAAATACGTTTGGACAATTCCACACAAATAACTAAGTAAAGCTTGCACCAGAGCAGTGGTGGCCGAGTGGTTCGAGTAGTTGCCTGTGACACAAAGACCGCAAATTCGAATCCCGACTGTACCAATGAGTCTTAATGAACTTAAGTGAACTACAGTGATTAGTCACACCACGAGCTTCACGGTGAAGGAAAACATCGAGAGGAAACCTGCATACGTCTGAGAAGCAATTCAAAGTCGTATGTACAGTCGTGCTTGAGTAACGGCAATGGACTCGCCATCTGTCACGTTGGCACCAAATATACCTCTGGCGGAAAGTGGGTGTGTGGGTATTACCTATACACCTCTGCCTACCCCTTCGGGGACCCTTGTGGGAAGGCGTGAGGATATATTATTATTATTATTATTATTATTATAAGCTGTACCATGGGAACTGGACAACGATAGGCGAGACATATGGAACATACATAGATATCATCACGCCGAGTCCCTAACGGGGTAGGCAGAGATATGTGGAACATAGCCCGGAAGTGCTACGACGCCTGTCTACGCGTGCCGGATCTGTACGTGCCGACTACTGGCCGTGCCGATTGCAGACTAACTCGCCATGATGCCTCTTACTCGCGCGATGAGCGTCATTAACCTCATATTCCTACCCAATGTGGTTTTATCTATAGAGACGTTATACTCCTTGAATATGAAGTATAAACATGGCAAATTTTATGCTATACCTGCATATAGCTACAATACACAACTCACACAACGGCATTAAGCACACTGATGAGATTAAAAGAACACGAAGTATATGAATCCTAGTTGTCAGAAAGGGATAACAGCACAGCCACGTGCCAATATGTCGACCTTTAAACGTTCTCTCTTTCGCTCTTAAACGTAACGCGCTACTTGTCTCGTTCGCGCGAGTGGCGCAGTGGCATCGTCGCAGGAGTTAATTCCGATTAAAATATAATGTTAAATTTTCGTATTTTTTATAGATAAAACAAATTTACATTACTTACAAATGAAAAGACACATAATTCTTGATTTTTACACTCGGCCAGTATATGTTCTGCAGTTTCTAAGCACCTAAGAAGGCATTTTTCTTAAATGTTGAATAAGTGCTACGACGTTGCCAGTTAAGCTGCGACTAAGTTGACTCAAGCCAACTGGCTTGTGTTGAGTTAGCCAAGCCGAGCGCGGTAAGACGTATCTATTCTTTTTTACATCAATGTTCCTACCTCTCATATTCTTTCTGATCAATTTTCCCCTTGTTATCCGCCAGCCAGGCGGGGTACTTGTCAGCCAACTCCTTGAGCGAGGGGTAGATCACCTCCTTGGAGAGGAGGGACTGCATCATGCCTTGCATGAACGGCACGAACATGTTATTGCCATCCTGGAGCAACAGGGAGGGACATCATCATATAAATAAATAAATAAATAAATAAATAAATAAATAAATAAATAAATAAATAAATAAATAAATAAATAAATAAATAAATAAATAAATAAATAAATAAATGCGAATATTTGTGGAGACGTTTGTTCCTTTCCACGGAAAACTACTGAACGAAATTGGATGGAATTCGGTGCTGGGATAGATTATATGCTGGATTAACATATTTATTTATTAATTTATTTATTTACACACACACCTTAACATCCTTACAGTAGGTATACCAATATGATGTTAAAAGAAAATAATAATAATAACATATATATATATAAGTAGCTGTCCCGCCCAGCTTCAGCCGGGTGAAAAAGTTAAGCTTCCTTGAACACGATCGCAGCGCCACCTATCGGGTCCAATTGTGACGTAAGCTATCCTATCTTTTAAGTTGGATTAAACTGCACACGGTGTGCAAATTTGATTGAAATCGGTAAGTAGTTTAGGAGCCCATCGCGGACAAACAAGGTAACAAGTAATTTATATTTTTCCAACACTATACACAATACTACACAATATTGTTCCAACACTCTAGTATTACAGCCTACTACATTTTTACATGTTGGAATAATATGAGCCGCTCACCTGTCCCCCCTCACCGAGGTTGAAGTTATTGAACATATTGGCCAGGTCCTGGTCCGAGAATGGTGTCTGCAGGTTCTCCGAGTTGGTGTTCAGGTTTTGGAGTGTTTGGGAGATGGCTGCCGACACCTGATTGGACAAACACAAATTACATGGATATGCAGAGCTTACATTGTAATGTTGAAAAGTTGGCCGTCGGAGGCAGTGCCTCCAACATAACGTACAAATAGCAGTAGTAAGCGGTTATCACCACTTGTAACCACAGTGTACCATTCTTTCAGTACCATTAACAAAACTCAATAGTTCAGTACCATTCTGACTTTTTAATAATAATAATAATATTTGTTTGCTCCTAACGAATTGCAACTAACAGAACTACTAAATGTAACCCAAAACTTTAGTAATTCTATTAGGATGGAATTTGGTTCTCGGATTCCATAAATATTAGATCCCTCACCCCAACTGAGAACTATAAGTATTTGGGTATGTCGGAGGCGTTAGGCATTCACGAAGCTGACATGAAGAAATCACTACTGGACCGATTCTATGGCCGGCTCACAAAAGTACTAAAGAGCCTACTGACTGGTGGTAATAAGGTACGCGCCTATAATGGATGGGTCATGCCGGTGTTAATGTGCTCCTTTGGCATACTAAAGTGGACTCAGAGGGAATTGGAAATTACAGATAGAAAAGTTCGTACATTGCTCACCTCATATCGAATGCATCACCCACGGTCATCGATAATGAGGCTATACATCCCTAGAAAATGTGGGGGTCGAGGCTTCTTGAATGCCAAAACCCTCCACAATCGCGAAGTATACAAGCTCAGAGAGTATTTTCGCTCTACCGAAGTGGGTATGCATCGAGATGTGGTGGCAGTGGACAAAGGACTAACCGCGCTCTCCTTAGCGAAAGAGAACTGGCGTAAACCTGTGGTACTCACTACCAATGATCGCAGGGAGATATGGCAAAGCAAGGAGCTCCATGGTCGTTTTTACCGGGCCCTACATGACCCTGACGTAGACCATGAAGCATCTCTGGCTTGGCTACGCTTTGGTGATCTCTTCGGGGAAACCGAAGGCTTTGTCTGTGCAATTATGGATGAAGTTATGATGACGAACAACTATCGAAAATATATTTTAAGAGACGGCACGGTTGACATCTGTCGGGCATGCCACCGCCCGGGTGAATCTCTGAGACATATTATCTCTGGTTGTTCTCATCTAGCTAACGGTGAGTACTTACACAGACACAACCAAGTAGCCAAGATCATACACCAACAACTTGCTTTGAAGTATAACCTTATGGACTCGGAGGTGCCGTACTACAAGTATTCGCCCGACCCAGTTCTAGAAAATGGTCATGTCACGTTGTACTGGGATCGATCTATCATCACAGACAGGTGTATAACCGCTAATAAACCGGATATAGTGCTGATAGATCGATTAGAGCGCCGCACAATGATTGTGGATATTACTGTCCCGCATGATGGGAATCTCGTGAAAGCCGAAAAAGACAAACAAATAAAATATTTGGACTTGGCTCACGAGATTGTCAGCATGTGGGATGTGGACTCTGCAATCATTGTGCCGATAGTAATAACGGCCAATGGCCTAATGGCAAAGAGCCTCGACCAACACCTCAAGAGGCTCTCGTTAGACGGTTGGATCAAGTGCCTGATACAGAAAGCAGTACTGCTCGAAACGGCACGTATTGTGAGGAGATTTCTTTCTCTGGGACCCTAGCCACCGGTACTTTGGACCCTGATCCCGATACCGGTGGGCCCCTATATTTTATATTTTTAAATATGTTTTTTTTTATATATATATTTAAAAATGTAATATATGAGATGAATTTCAAATAAAGAATAATAATATATTATTTATTATAATAATATATCCTCACGCCTTCCCACAAGGGTCCCCGAAGAGGTAGGCAGAGGTGTATAGGTAATACCCACACACCCACTTTCCGCCAGAGTTATATTAGGTTCTATTATAGTATTATTATTATAATTCTAATTCTAAAACTAAAAATATTTTCACATCCTTTTTGAAAAGCCCATAGACTAGGGTCAGCAACGCGCGAGTGTTACCCCTGGTGTTGCAAGCGTCCATAGGCGGCGGTAACCGCTTACCATCAGGCAGGCCGCATGCTTGTTTGCCACCCAAGTAGTATAACAAAAAAAAAGTCGCATCTACCATTAAGACAAAAAAAATGTCTCATTAAAACCAGAGAGATAAACCGTAACTCAATTTTGAAGCACACTCTTCTCCTCACTCAACTAGAGTCATACATCTCATAAGTACATACATCATCACGCCGAATCTTTCACGGGTTAACCAAAGGAAGTAGAGCGCCAGTTCTCTCTACACTTGCAGATCTCCTTCGCTTCATTCACATTCATCAGTCTCTTCATACACCCTCGCCGGCGTTAGCACAGTTTAAACGTCCCTATCCTTGAGAATCCGATCAGTTTGATCGAGGCAGTTGGGACGGAGTCTTATGTACCTCGTCAATCTTCCCCTGGACGGCTGGGTCGCTGGTGATCTCCTCGACGGGCTGGGCCGAGCCCTGGGGCTTCAGCACGTGAGCCGCAGCCTCCGCCATCTTGGAAAATGTCTGCGCTATTTGCTCTTGCGTTATCTGGTCCTCTGGGAACAACATAGCGTTTACATCACACTGGGAATATTTTTGCTAGTTTATTATGAATACATGTTCGAATCCTGACCACCTCTTCACCTTTCACGCCGTTCCACAAAGGTTCCCGAGGAGTATACAGACAGACTCAGCGGGGGACTTGTTTGTATGTAGTTTAGTTTAGAAGTAGCTGCGATACAAAGATCGCAAGTTCTAATCACAATTACTGCAGCAATGAGTTATTCTGCACTTGAGTACAGTGATTAGTCACACCACGAGCTTTACAGTGAAGGAAAACATCGAGAGGAAACTTGCATACGTCTCAGAAGCAATTCAAAGGCGTATGTATAGTCGTGCTTGAGTAACGGCGATGGACTCGCCATCTGTCACGTAGGCACCTAGCATATACCTGACGGAAAGTGTGTGTGTGTGCGTGTGGGTATGTCCAATACACCTCTGCCTACCATTTCGGGGACCCTTATGGGAAGGCGTGAGGATATGTAAGTACCTGGCACTCCGCTGAATCCGCCCAATATTGCCGCCATATTAGTCTCAAATTGTTGGGCTGCCTCCTTGATGAACTCCTCGGACCACATGTTGGGGGCAATTTCCCCATCTCCAGTTTTGGACTCCTCACCTGATGTTGGTTTCTGAGTCATCTCTTGAAGAGCACCTGGAATAATATAAAATTAGAAGGAGTATCTTCATGCCTGCCCATGCCTCACAAGAGTCCCCAGAGGGTTAGACAGTGTAAGAATTGGAGGTAATAGAAGGATGTAGCTTTACGCCTGCAAGGGGTAGGCAGAGGTGTGGTAGCACCGGTGCATTTCGGTAGAGATAAATAAATAAATTATTTATTTATTCACCAACAGGTAAAAACACCTTAATATTAACAGAATATGCCATAATAAAAAATACATAAGTGTACACCCAATCACAGGTAACCACAACTACTAAATAATAATAAATACCTCAGGATAGTTAATAGTTCCACACAAATTGACCTAGTCCCTAATTAAGCAAAGCTTGTGTTATGGTAACTAGACAACTATATTAACTTAACTAATCTTATGTGTCAACAAGATTCAATAAGTTTAAATTAGTAACATTAAATACAGGAATTAATTAAAGTGTTGGAAGGTGCAGACCCGACGTTTCTAGACCAAATAAAATAATAGTTTAAAAAAACTAAATTAATACGCTTTATTTTGTTTATTAATTATTTTAACCATTATTACGTAGCGTATTATCAAGTTTATCTTTCGAATCAGCATCAGCACCTTTGCTTAGCAGTGCAAAAATAAATATAAAAAATCGCCTGATTATCCTAGTAAGGATAACGGGTCAAAATGTTTAAAATATTGAATTGTCATCGGTCCTTAATAAGTATGCCAAATTTCGAGTTAATCCGACGTTTTGAAGGGGGCTAAAATCATGTTCAAAGATTCCGTTACATACTAACATACTAACATACAAACATACAAACATACTAACATACATACGTCTCAAGCTAATAAAAGCGTATTAATAATTAGGGACGTCTTGAAAAAAGGCCAGGTCAAGAGTACCCTAAACCGAAGAGCATGTATGAAGGGAATAATGAAAGTGGACGAAGCAAAACAAGTATGTAAGGATCATAGCGAGTGGAAAGAAGTGGTCTCTGTCTACCCCTATGGGAAAGAGGCGTGATTATATGTATGTATTATATATAATACATAACAGGAGTGAAGTTGCAAACACCACCTGACTACATATATTATGTAACTCCAGCGCCAGCCACTGATGGACAAACAATCCCTACTAATATTATAAATGCTAAAGTAACCCTGTCCGTCTGTCTGTTACCTTTTCACGCTTAAACAACTCAACGGTGTTAAATGAAATTTGGTACAAAGTTTTTCTAGAGCCTAAGGAAGGATATAGGCTACTTTTTAATGCGAAGGGTTGTAAGTGTCAGAAATAGGGGATGAAAGTTTGTATGGAATATTCGTAATTTTTTAAGCTAGAAGCTTGAAACTTATTTTTAGGCTCTTGATTACATACATACATTAATGTGACATTCCAAGTTTGTATACATTTTACCATTCAGGGTGTAAGATAAAAATAGGGGATGAAAACAATGATTAGATTAAAAATTTAAAGTGCTGCCCAATATCACTTCCACGCGGGCGAAGTCGCGGGCACAGCTAGTTATCACATACTTATAACCTGTTATAAACCAATAATGACACCAAAATCAAATATTAGACTAAACAATGTAATCATTACATCAGTAGGCTTGACAAGCAACTGGCGTCAACGAGGGTTTGATTATAAAGATGAAGAAAAACATGTTACAATAGTTTTGACATATAGGGAGGATGGGTGAAGATATATTGATGAAATGCTTAATTTTTTTATATTGTACAGCCTGGTCCAGTGATTAGACCTCCTGACTGCAAAGCTTGAGGTTGCAAGTCTATTCCCACTGAGGGCAGATATTTGTGTGATGAACACAAGTATTCATACCTTATTCTTGGATGTCCTATGTATTTATGTATATATATCTATATATCCTCACGCCTTCCCACAAGGGTCCCCGAAGGGGTAGGCAGAGGTGTATAGGTAATACCCACACACCCACTTTCCGCCAGAGGTATATTAGGTGCCAACGTGACAGATGGCGAGTCCATCGCCGTTACTCAAGCACGACTACATACATACGCCTTTGAATTTCTTCTCAGACGTATGCAGGTTTCCTCTCGATGTTTTCCTTCACCGTAAAGCTCGTGGTGTGACTAATCACTGTACTTAAGTTTTAGAAAAACTCATTGGTACAGTCGGGATTCGAACTTGCGACCTTTGCGTCGCAGGCAACTGCTCGAACCACTCGGCCACCACGGCTCCTTCAATCTATATCCTCAATTTATATTATTATATATATTATTATTATCTATATCCGTTAGGGACTTGGCGTGATGATATGTATGTATGTATATATGTATATCGCTTTCTAGTTCCCATTGTACAGCTAAGCATAGCATAGCTTTGCTTAGTTTGGGATAGTTTTGGTGAAATTGTCCCAAGGTATTTATTTATCTATCTAATCTAATACCTTTAAAGGAGAAATTCTTGTATATATATATATAATCTGAATTTCAGAAACGGCTCCAACGATTTTCATGAAATTTGGTACGGGAGGATTTCGGGGGCAATAAATTGATCTAGCTAGGTTTCATTTAAAAAAAAGTTGTTTTATCCGTTTTTACGCAATGAAAATCTGCTACAATTTCATTAGAATTTGAATTTCGCTACTGCTTTACCGACACAGCAACAATAAATCGTTGCTAAGCAACAAACTTTAAGCCAATGAGTGTTTGGTTGTCATAAGTATGTCATTCGTACGAAATAATATAAATGTGAAAAATACCGAGCTAAGCTCCGTCATCCAGGTACTTTATATAATACGTAATTGTGTGCAAGTAGAGGAAGGCAACATGCCCATTACCTAGATCATATTGATTGAACATTCCAAAATGGGAATGTAAGGAGTACTCAAAACCAATTAGTATGGTAGAAGAGATGGATGTAGATGAAGCAAAGTAAATCTAGATAGAGCTAGTACTCTATTCTCTCTGCCGCTACCGCATAAGGAACTTGGTGAGATGCTTTGTATGTATGTATGTCTGGAGATCAAAACACTGACAATATTTAGGATAGTCTGCTGTAGCAGAACTAGTTTTACTACTGGCAACTTTTGTTTTAAAAGAGCCACCATGTGATGCTTGAGTGGATGGAGTAGTTGCTTGCAACACAAAGATTGCAAGTTCAAATCCTGACTGTACCAATGGGTTTTTTTAAGCGTAAGTACAGTGATTAGTCACCTCAAGCTTTATGGTGAATGTAAGCATAGAACCAAAACCTGTAAATGTTCAAGAAGAAATTCAAAGGCATATGTGCAGTTGTGCTTGAGTAACGGCGGTGGAGTCGCCATCTGTCATGTTGGCACCTAAAATATATCTCTGGCGGAAAGTCGGTGAATGGGTGCCATCTGGATGTGAGCTTAATTCGAGCCTCCTTACATAGAAAGAAATGAGTTTCTAGAAAACAACAATACATTGATTTCTTAAGACAAACACAAGTATACTGTTAAATATTTCGATACTAAAAAGAAGGAAAAAAATGATTTTTAAAAAATGTGTATGGCTCTGTTTAATCAGACAATTGTAAAATCACATGACTTTACTAACACGAGTCTAAAAGTACAATAATAATTAACCAAACCTAAAAATTTTACTCCAAAAGTGTACATTATTACATGTAATGTGTTTAAAATGCATAAATTGTAATATATTAAGTCCTTTAATCGTATCTCCAGTAATCGTATCTACGAGGGTTAGTTGTGTAATCCTGACAGATATCTAAAAATACATGAAATAATGCAACTTACTGTCCAGTAAATCGTCCAACTCAGGGTCTGCCTCGTTTTTAGGCACATCTTTGTTATCAGACATTATAAGGTAGTAGAAGGGAATATATTAAATTTAAATTCTTCAAAAAGTAGCAATAAAATTTTACGAATGACAATTGACAATTCTTTACATGACAGTTTGAACTTTGAACCTCAATGCCTGACCGTATATAGTGACAGCTGATCTGCTTTCTTTAAAACTTTGCTCGTCGTGAAACCATGTCTTTTGAAGCTATGATATATTGGCAAACGCTTATTTAAAAAAATAGAATGTCTATCTGCTCACCTGACGAAATATTAATACACAGGTACGTAGTGCCAACTTGGCGACATACCTTCTAACCCATCGCTTTCTTATCAATTAATTTCAAATAGGTCATCCAGCTTTGTGAAATCCTTACTAATACTATAAATGTGAATGTAAGTTTGTTTGTTACGCTTTCACGTTAAAACTACTTAACCGATCATCATGAAACTTTGTACACATATTCTTGGAGGTATTAGAAGTAACATAGGATATTTTTTATTGAAAAAAAAAACTATTTTACCAAAGGTAAAAAAAGCCGTCCTCGCCGACGAAGTCGCGGGTACAGCTGGTACTTTATATAACTAATGCATCCTACTTCACAGATATATTTTAAGGCCTTGCCTAACACGCGGTAAGCGGTTACTGACATCTACAGACTTGCAAGATTTCGTGGGTTCAAGGGGCCAATGTATATTTTCAAATAGAAATGAAGGGCTTAATGATGTTAAATAAGCAACAATATAAATAAAACATATTTATTTTATTTCAAATTACATTACGATCACAATTTAGTTGCTAGTTTGAAGGAGACTCCTTCACACTGGTGACCTAACTCGCTTGTTCCAATCACTAAATACATTAAACTATACTTCCATTTAACAAAACTATCGGCTATTTAAATAAGGAATATATGATATATAGTAAAAAAATCTGCAAAATCAGTGTATTCCATTAATTTGGGCTCATACTTCTTACTTCATACGGTTCTGTGTACAACGTGTACACAGAACCTAGGATCTAGGATAGTTTGGTAAAAATCCAATTATCTATAGTTCTCAATGTCTAATCCATAAGGTGTCGAATATATTTAAATTTTGGTTTGTGGTGCTTTAAATTCTGATCATAATTATGAATCATTAGAGACTTATCGACAAAAATCATAAAATAGTCTTTAATAAATTTGCTAAATCCGATAAGATTTTTTTTGCATTAGTCCGTTTATTGCGTGTATTGTCCAAGTTGATTAACTTGGATAAAGAGTGAGGGTCACACAAAGGATGCCATAAAACATATCAAATAATTGGCAGCACAGGAAAAAGTACGAAGAAAAAATATATACGGTCGAGTTGTGTAACCTCCTCCTTTTCAGAAGTCGGTTAAAAATACGTACAATTTACCAACAGTCCGCGAGATGGCACAAGTGTGAAAGCACAAACGATTGTGTCTAATATTAAAAATATTTGCGTGTTTGTCTATCGCTCGTGCTGATTCAATCTACGCAGACTGGTGACATCCATGCCATAGATTGAAAATGTTGCTGGCTCCTCGAAGTGGACCTGAAGAGAAATAAAATAATATAAATAATAATAAATAATATCCTCACGCCTTCCCACAAGGGTCCCCGAAGGGGTAGGCAGAGGTGTATAGGTAATACCCACACACCCACTTTCCGCCAGAGGTATATATTAGGTGCCAACGTGACAGATGGCGAGTCCATCGCCGTTACTCAAGCACGACTATACATACGCCTTTGAATCTCTTCTCAGACGTATGCAGGTTTCCTCTCGATGTTTTCCTTCACCGTAAAGCTCATGGTGTGACTAATCACTGTACTTAAGTTCAGAAAAACTCATTGGTACAGTCGGGATTCGAACTTGCGACCTTTGCGTCGCAGGCAACTGCTCGAACCACTCGACCACCACGGCTCTCGTAGAAGAAAAATAAACTTATATAAAATATCGTTTATATAAGTTACCAAAAGTGTCCTCGAAGAAAGAAGAAAAATTCATCGGCACAGCCGGGAATTGAAGTTGCAGGTTGCTTTTCAAACCCCTCGGTCACTACATCTTATCATCCCTTCCCATTTCTTCATCATCTCGTTGACACCATCCCTTAACCCACATAATAAAATGATACCCAACTAGATACACCACACGTCCCGCGTCCATTTGTTTCTGGATTAAAAGTATATATATATACATATATAATATATATAGATATAAAGTATATCCTATTTATCCCAATAATATTTAGCTCCAGACTTATTAATATTATAAATTGCAAAACGATGCCATCCACCAAGACGTGCCCCCCCAATGTCTAGTGGAGGGGGTCACGGCATGCGGGCAGTATGACCCGAGTGTATTAATTGTAGTGTGCGTGTGCACTCATAGGTAATCAGTGTGTACCGACAATACTTTAAGATATATATATCCTCACGCCTTCCCACAAGGGTCTTTCTTCACCCACTTTCCGCCATGGCGAGTCCATCGCCGTTACTCAAGCACGACTATACATACGCCTTTGAATTTCTTCTCAGACGTATGCAGGTTTCCTCTCGATGTTTTCCTTCACCGTAAAGCTCGTGGTGTGACTAATCACTGTACTTAAGTTCAGAAAAGCTCATTGGTACAGTCGGGATTCGAACTTGCGACCTTTGCGTCGCAGGCAACTGCTCGAACCACTCGGCCACCACGGCTCTACTTTAAGATAACCAACATAAAAAATAGAGCTTGCACAAAGCTATTAAGTGTGAACAGAACTCAATAATAAAAATGAACAACCTCCTTTTCATCTTCGTCTTGCTTATCTGTGTCCATTTTGTCTTTGGTTGACACCTTGTCCTGAAATACAAAATGACATGTTAATTTTGGTTTTATTAGGCAACTGTGCCATACGATTTCGCCCGCGTATTTGAAGAGTACTCGAAACCGGCGAACCTGATGAATGTGGACGAAGCGAAAGAGGTATGTAAGTCTAGAGAGAACTGAAACTGTATCCTCTCTGCCTATCCCGTTAGGGACTCGGCATGATGATATGTATGTTTAGAGGACTATGGATCCGCTCCTGCAAGATAAACTTTGCAAGTTCGAATCCCGACTGTACCAATGAGTTTTTCTGAACTTGCGATTAGTCACACCACGAGCTTTACGGTGAAGGAAAAGAAATTCAAAGGCCAAAAATGCAAGGACATTATATTATAAATATTACAATATATAAAAATATAAACTGACGGAAAGTGCGTGTGCGGGTATTACCTATACACCTCTGACTACCCCTGCGGGGACCCTTGTGGGAAGGCGTGAGGATATATTATTACTATTATTTTTCAAATCCGATAGGTAGTTCCTGAGATAAAATAACAAATTCTAGTTCCGGTCCATCCTGCCCATTATTTAACTATATATACATAGTTATAATGCTGTTAACTTACATATGTTTTGATCAATAAATAAATAAATATATATATATATATATGGGTATACAGGTGTGAGGATATATATATATATATATATATATATCCTCACACCTGTATACCACAATTCCCACAAGGTTCTCCGAAGGAGTAGTATAGTAACCAAAATTATGAAAAAGAAGTACCTAGACTGGCAGAGAGAGACCTGGCGCGGTCTACTCTCTCTGCATGCGCGTGGGAGACTGGCCGTGACATTAATCCTACATGGGAAAATTTATGCGTCCGACCTACACAGTGGACTATCGCGCTTCTTTGTGCCCAAAAACTATTGCCGAAATAGAAAGCACAAACTGTTCGCGGTGCCATATTGCCGAACAGCGGCGCACGCTCAGTGTCCGATCCCGAGGTCACTGACAGCACTCAATGCCCTCCTGGACTCAAGTGTAAATCCTGAATGTGATGTGCTGGCAGGAGAATGGAAGGTGATTATGAATGAGTGTCTGGCATACGCAGAAAGAAGGCCACCTTTTTCTCGGTAATACATTTATATTAACCTTATTTATTATTACTCATATGTATTTTGTTAACTTATACCTCCACATTAGCGTAAATGACCACGTTGTCGTGCTAATTGTAAGTAAATGAATTAAGTATACATGTGGACCCACTCACCTTATTGGAATCCGTGTCGGCATCTCGCATCATCGGCGGTATGTTAGGTCCCAGTTTTTCTACTAAAGATTGCACCTGAAAATGTAAACGTTGCCTCATCTGTAACTGCTAAAATTCCTCATAAACCTGAAATCTACCTTTACGCAGCGCGGAATTTATGAAAAAGCTAGATATTTTTTAGTTTCTAAAATAAACGTCATAAAGGTCGCAAGTTCGAATCCCGACTGTACAAATGAGTTTTTCTGAAGTTTAGTACAGTGGTTAGTCACACCTCGAGCTTTACGGTGGAGGAAACATCGAGAGGAAACCTGCATACATGATAAGGTATCGTGAGCGTAAATAGGCAACGGTAACCGTTTCCCATCAGGTGGGTCGTATGCTTGTTTGCCACTCTTGTTGTATAAAAAAAGAAAAAACTCCTTAAAGAGGTATCTGCTTTATGCTACCCTAAAAGTATAGATCATGCGACCAATACATACGCTAGGGTACTGCGAGAAGCACGCCCTTGCCCGCCCGCGGCAGGGAGGCGCCACGGCCCGGCCGTAGCGGTCACGATCCGCCGCGTCGAACATGTAGAAACCTTGAAGCAATGATAAGCGGTCACCATAGCCTCTGGACCCTTGCAATACCTAGATTATGAGACATTCGTAGCTTGGGCAAATTTCACATGATGCTACGAATTTCGGTTCAACAGTATCGATCTCGAAAGGTCACCAAGCAAGAGATCAAAGTCACCTCTAGGGGTCCTGAACAAGGCAATAGCAAAGTCGCCATTGCCCGCCACGAGCACGCCCGCCCTCTCTTCTCTGAAGAACTCGGTCACCTGAAATCAATAGGTATTTTTATGTACTTCAAGGTATATAATAATAATAATAATAATAATAATATATCCTCACGCCTTCCCACAAGGGTCCCCGAAGGGGTAGGCAGAGGTGTATAGGTAATACCCACACACCCACTTTCCGCCAGAGGTATATTAGGTGCCAACGTGACAGATGGCGAGTCCATCGCCGCTACTCGAGCACGACTATACATACGCCTTTGAATTTCTTCTCAGACGTATGCAGGTTTCCTCTCGATGTTTTCCTTCACCGTAAAGCTCGTGGTGTGACTAATCACTGTACTTAAGTTCCGAAAAACTCATTGGTACAGTCGGGATTCAAACTTGCGACCTTTGCGTCGCAGGCAACTTCTCGAACCACTCGGCCACCACGGCTCTTTACTTTCCCTCTATATAATCCTTTGCTCTGGTATCCTGGGGCTATAATGCCACACCCAAGGTTTCAGTTATGTTTTCAACCTGAGTATGTTTTCTGATGATCTAATAACTATTTAGCTGTATGTACGTCTTTTTAACACGCCTTTATTAGCTTCATACGTACGTTACTATGTAACGAAAACCATGAACATGATTTTGACCACCTTCAAAACGTCGGATTAAATCGAAATTTTGCACTTATCAAGGACCCATGACAACCCTTACTAGGATAATCAGCATTAGCGATGGGATCTAAAATAATTATTTTTTCTATGAAAAACCTGTTTCTAGTTTTTACATACATACATATCATCACGCCAAGTCCCTAACGGGGTAGGCAGTCTCTAACTCGCTCTCTGTCATAACATCGATCAATTCGTTCATCTTATCAGCCATACCTCCTCTTACATTCCATACACCCATCCTACACTCCACACTCCACTTCCCGCCGTGAGGCACTCCGCGTGATGGGTGGCGGACCCCATCGCCGCACTGTGCAGGATTTTTCGCACCAGCGGGGACGGACTGGTGCGCGTCGGCTCGGGGGCACGCCCTAACAGCCGTCCGGCCAATGCGCATCGAGTGGAATTGCAGCCCTCTGGGCTGGCAGGAATCGCGACGTGCACGCTTCCACTGGGATCCCCAAGTCATCATAATCTCAGTTTCTAGTTTTTTTTACTATTATTTAATGGGTTACGATCCAGTTTAGTTCTAACTTTGATTTTTATGTTGATCTACTTAAAATACCTATCACAAAGACACACACAATCTAACGAAGACAAACGGACACACACAATTCTCCAATCTTAATTGTATTCAAGTTTGTGCAAATTTGATAGCTTTTATTACAATTTTTCATTTAATTATCAACATAAAAGTGCCATTGTATCTTATTCATCTCTATAATAATAATAGTTTAAAAAAATACACTTTTTATAGAAAATCCAACTAAAAATGTTTAAAATATTAAATTGTCATCGGTCCTTAATAAGTATGCCAAATTTCGAGTTAATCCGACGTTTTGAAGGGGGTTAAAATCATGTTTAAAGATTCCGTTACATACTAACATACATACGTCTCAAGCTAATAAAAGCGTATTAATATACCAAACAATTTAATTCTAACATCCTCACGGGCAACAGATAGCGCTCCTTTACCTTCTCCAAAAGGTCAGCATCCACGGTGCCATTCTGGCGCGCCTTGTAGACAACGACACGACACACACAATTGCCAGGCGTGTAGAACTTACGCAGGATCTGGGAAACAGACGTTCTTCTCAGTCAAACCACTATGTTCTTTTGAGAAATAACTATCGTAAACCAGGATTAAAAACTAAGATTTCGTCAAAGCGGCTCCAATAATGAGCTGCGGATTTATTTGGATCACCAACAGTTAAGAACACCTTAATATTAACAGAATATGCCATAACAAAACATACATAAGTGTCCACCCAATCACAGGTAACAAGAATTAAGTAAAAAAGCTTAGAAAAATAAAACTATATTTTTTTACAGAGATCATGAAAAATGAATCAATTACTGGCGCTCTATACTCTCTGCCTACCCCGCTAGGGACTTGGCGTGATGATATGTATGTATGTATCATGAAAAAACTGAAAAAATGCCTTCACTTTATCTCCATAAGAGAAGAGTAAAAAGAACAAAACCTTTTGAGCTAGCGTAGTGAAGTGATAGTGAACCTTTATGGTACAGTGAGTAATATTTATTGAAGAACTAAGGGTCTTTCAAATAGACAAAGGTACACATTCTTAGCTTGTCACTATTTAACAATTTAAGTCACTCATTAGAGATTTCGAGAGGAAACCTGCATACGTCTGAGAAGAAATTCAAAGGCGTATGTATAGTCGTGCTGGAGTAACGGCGATGGACTCGCCATCTGTCACGTTGGCACCTAGTATACCTCTGGCGGAAATTGGGTGTGTGGGTATTACCTATACTCCTCTGCCTACCCCTTCGGGGACCCTTGTGGGAAGGCGTGAGGGTATATTATATTGAAGAGACTGATGAATGTGGACGAAGCGAAAGAGGTAGAGGTATGTAAGTCTAGAGAGAACTGGCGCTCTATACTCTCTGCCTCCCCCGTTAGGGACTTGGCGTGATGATATGTATGTATGTATATTATTATTAGAGATTTTAAGATAGTTAACTTTCGGGTAATGGGGCAATTTTTGTTTAGTCCCCTAAAATACCTATTATATTTTTTTTTCTATTGAAAATTATTTGTTGATTTCCTTGGGATAGTTTAAGTTCCTGTTAAATGTATAATAATCGGTTTTTCTTAGTGTTATTCCATTGCTCTCATCTGCCGATGCGCGGAGTAATGGAAGCGAAAATAAGATTTATAAAAAATGATATTTTACCTATTTAAGGTAATATTTTTGTTACTTGGCAATTATTGATAACTAAAAGACTGATTAGTGTCTATAAAAGTCTATGATTGTAACCCATACAGTATTTTTTTACTTTTTCTTACATACATACCTACATAAGTACATATATATATCATCACGCCGAGTCCCTAACGGGTTAGGCAGAGATTATAGAGCGGCCAGTTCTCTCTATACTTACATACCTCTTTCGCTTCGTCCACATTCATCAGTCTCCTCATACATGCTCGTCGGTTTCGAGTACTCTTGACGTTCCCGTCCTTGAGCGTCCGATTTTCCTCACATGGTTCTCCAATACCAGTTCTAACCTGTTCAATCGTGAGGATCTTGTTGTTGGGCTTGAAGTGCAAGTAGCTGTCCTGGTAGAGCTGGTCCCCGCTCTCGAGGATCTGGTCCAAGGTCGACGAACACCAGCGGCACACGTCCTCCACGCGAGACATCGCCACTGCCATCACGGCGCAGGGGAGGGCCTTGGGGGGATGGGATTTTTACAAATGCATTTATTTATTGAGTCACGGCGATGGACTCGCCATCTGTCTTGAACCCTATAGGTAGCGCTACTCTCGTATTAATTCACCCGAGCGGAGATGGGCAGGACAAACCTGGTTCCCTCTGGAAGCGTACGGGAACTTCCTGCAGGCGATGGAGTGCTGTGCCGAGAGGAATTGAGTGCCATCACTGAGGACCAGCCAACCACTGGTGTTCCTTAGACCTACAAGAAGGAATCATTATTATTTATTTATTTACAATTAGCACGACAACGTGGTCATTTACGCTAATGTGGAGGTATAAGTTAAAAAACTACATATGAGTAATAATAAATAAGGTTAATATAAATGTATTACCGAGAAGAAGATGGCATTCTTTCTGCGTATGCCAGACACTCATTCATAATCACCTTCCATTATATTCTTTTCTTTTATGCCACTAACAACATAATACATAAATGCGTACATAATACAAAAGTTTGTACGTATGTTTGTTACGCAATCACGCCAGAACGGCTTAACGAAACTGAGTGAAATTTGGCACAGAGATAGATTATTTACTAGATTAGTACAAAAGAAACGGTTTTTTAAAAAAAAAAATATTTATAAAAAAGTTTGTGCAGGAAGCGAAAGAAGTTTGCATGAACAACGATATAAATACTTATAAAGATAGGCAATTCCACCCAATGTGGACGAAGCGAAAGAGGTATGTAAGTCTAGAGAGAACTGGCGCTCTATAATCTCTGCCTACCCCGTTAGGGACTTGGCGTGATGATATGTATGTATGTAATTCCACCCAAGTTTTGCAGCCAGGAGTTTCGACTACTAGACCAGTAGGCTGTTGTACAAACTCTTACCTTTTAGCTTGCTCTGTTCCTTATCCGCCTTCTCAGACGCCCTTTGAGCGTCGAGGCAGGTGGCACTACCAGGAGGGTGTTTTCTGTCCTTCTCGCTCGCTCGCCGCGTGCTGCCATCCAGGCCGACCTGTCCAACCATCGGAAAAAGATTAAATCCTATTCGTATCCCCGTCAATTTAAAAGCTGAGCTCTTGTCGGCGTCTCTGATGCAACTCCTTCCATTTGCCTCTGTCCAGCGCAATCTCTTTGACCTCCCTATACGCCATGACAAACACCTTTGCTTTAAGAGCTGGGCTCTTGTCGGCGTCTCTGATGCAACTCCTTCCATTCGCCTCTGTCCAGCGCAATCTCTTTGACCTCTCTATACGCCATGACAGACACCTTTGCTTTAAGAGCTGGGCTCTTGTCGGCGTCTCTGATGCAACTCCTTCCATTTGCCTCTGACCAGCGCAATCTCTTTGACCTCCCTATACGCCATGATTTGCCTCTGTCCAGCGCAATCTCTTTGACCTCCCTATACGCCATGACAGACACCTTTGCTTTAAGAGCTGGGCTCTTGTCGGCGTCTCTGATCCAACTCCTTCCATTTGCCTCTGTCCAGCGCAATCTCTTTGACCTCCCTACGTCATGAGAGGCACCTTTGCTTTAAGAGCTGAGCTTTTGTCGGCGTCCCTGATGTAGCGCAATATCTTTGACCTTCCAAGACGTGTGAGAATATTTCAAATATGTTACGGTTACGGATTTAATTCTGATAGTGTCGGTGATTTGCGGATATACAATTTCATCCAACCACCCTATCTTCTAGAAAACCCCAAACACCTACCTTACTAGTGGCGGGTACAAGCTTCACCCCGGGCGGCGCCCGCACAAGAGGAGGCTCCACCGCGCCCAACTTATTGATCGGCTGCACAGTGATGGACATGGCATACAGCTGGAACTCGTGTTTGGGACGTTCTACTACCGGTATGTTTTGGAGGTAGCTGCGGGAAAAAATAGGAGTATATAAGAATAAGAATAAAGTTTATTTGGTAAAAACTGTGTCGCGGATGACAACGCCCACCTCCAAAGGACATGAATTTACACACACATTTACATTTACATTACATTTACATACACATTTACATACACACATTTACATTACATTTACATACACATATCATCACGCCGAGTCCCTAACGGGGTAGGCAGAGAGTATAGAGCGCCAGTTCTCTCTAGACTTACATAACTCTTTCGCTTCGTCCACATTCATCAGTCTCTTCATACATGCTCGTCGGTTTCGACTACTCTTAAGGTTCCCGTCCTTGAGCGTCCGATCGATTGGATCAAGGTAAAAAAAAATCATGTCAGTAGTCAGTGCAAAAACTCATTGGGACGAACGAGGAATGAGTCCTCAAACGTACGCAGATTTCCTCTCGATGTTTTCCTTCACAGCTAAAGCTCGTGGTGAAGTGTTCAGAAAACTCATCGGTACAGTAGGGATTCGACCACTCGGCCACTGCGGCTTTTAAGGAGTGTCTTATTATATACATCCAAATTATATACAATTTCATTTGTTTGTGCTGGAGTTTGCCCGTTTGCCAAAAATATATCTAAGTAGTGATTTTAAAATAACTTACGCAAACGCCATCAGCTTTGCAGAGGTGAACGTCAAGACACAAGCTGCACCTTCGTCCTGACGAAAACATTAATCATGAATATTTCATTACTGACATGCAGTGTCAGAAGGACGCCTTCCCACAAGGGTCCCCGAAGGGGTAGGCAGAGGTGTATAGCTAGTACTCACACACCCACTTTCCGCCAGAGATATATTTAGGTGCCACCGTGACAGATGGCGAGTCCATCGCCATTACTCAAGCACGACTATACACACGCCTTTGAATTTCTTCTCAGACGTATGCAGGTTTCCTCTCGATGTTTTCCTTCACCGTAAAGCTCGTGGTGTGACTAATCACTATACTTAACTCAGAAAAACTCAGGACATAATATAGACGTATTATATGTCTTTATGCTTTCCCAAGTCACCAGGGGGTTGGTATAGGTGCAAAAAGACTCATAGCGTCAAAACCTGCAAAGCTTGAAGGATGTAGGGTCGAATCCCGACTGTACTAAAAGTTTTCCTCAAAGTACAGTAAAATCACATCACGAGAAAGAAAACAGAGTGAGAATCTTGCATACGTTTGTGACGACATTCAAAGACGTATGTATAGTCGTCTTTGGCAAACGATTGACTCGCCATCAGTCACGTTGGCAACGACATCTCCGAAAATAGTGTGCTACTAACATGCTTAACCGGTGGAGTAGCTACCGGAGAGCTAGATGGGCCAGTCAGGGCCCCCAAGCCAGGGGCCGGAATCTGGAGAACCTACGTCAAATTTGGAAAACGACGAATACGAAACAAACGATTTTAAATGGTTTAGTTGGGGCTCTAGTGTATTTCTGCCCCAGGGCCTCTGGTTACCTAGCTACGCCACCGTGCTTAGCCCTTAGAGGACCGTTATGAGAAAACGTTAAGATACTGCACTGCATCTACAAGCTTCATGGTGTATCGAGTACCTGGGCATCGATCCTCAGGCCAGTAGGCCCGCATGCGTGGGGCTCGAACATATAGAAAGCCGGTGCGCCCGCCACTCGCCACACAGCCACCGCGTGCGGGACCGACCACAAGATCCCGTGGGTGTGGCTTTCGAAGAAGCGCTCGAGGGCACAACTGGAAAGTTATACCACTAGGGTGGCAAACAAGCATGCGGCCCGCCTGATGGTATCACTCGCGCGTTGCAGACCCTGCAGGAATCTTTCCACACCCTTCTTGAAGAACTCCATGCTGTACTTTCCAGGGAGAACCTCAACGGGGAGCTCATTCCACAGCCTGAGCGTTCGCGGAAAGAAAAATCCTTTGGAAACGCGCAGTGCGAGACCTTTTTCCGCCCGGGTTTCCCTCAGAGAGTACAGCATGGAGTTCTTAAAGGAGATTACTGCAGGGTCAGCATCCCATGATACACCTGGTGCTGCAAGCGTGCATACTTACCGCTTAACAACAGACGGACCGCAGGCTTTCTTCTTGCTATTACAAAAGTGGGTATGGAATGGAATTCTTAACGAAGGGTGTGAACGGTTCGGAATCGATCCCAAACCCCAGCACCTAACAACATTATGTGTATACACTACATATCATCGAGCCGAGTCTCTCGCGGGGTAGGCAGAAAGAGTAGAGCACCGGCTCTCTCTAGACTTACAAAACTTTTTGCTCCATCAAACTGTATCCGACTCTTTTGTTTCAAAATATATCCGTCTCTTCATACATGCTTGTTTCGAGTACACATGACGCTCCCTAAAGATAATAAATAATAATAATTACCGCACAGTCATCTCCGTGGGTTCCTTTTGCTCCAGTTTCCCGGAGTACGCGGCGGTCAGGTCGTAGCGGACGTAGTTCACACCCAAGATGAACCGCTTCACCACCTGGAGAAGGGATGCCGTCAAGATGAAATCACAATGTTCATAAACGAAGTTCATACTAATACTAAATTGCTAGTTGCTATTAATCAATTGCTAGTTGCTATTAATCAATTGCTAGTTGCTATTAATCAATTGCTAGTTGCTATTAATCAATTGCTAGTTGCTATTAATCAATTGCTATTTGCTATTAGTCAGTTGCTATAACACCACAACAGTCCCTAAAAGTATTCATCAGCTGGTATAAGTTATTCATCAGACGCAATTTAAACCCCTGACGATGGCCGTAACTCCAACCATCAGATTTGTCATCGCCCTATTAGCTACTTGCTATTAGCATTTCTACACTTGCTATTAGCATTTCTACGCTTGCTGTTAGCATTTCTACGCTTGCTATTAGCATTTCTACGCTTGCTATTAGCATTTCTACACTTGCTATTAGCATTTCTACGCTTGCTGTTAGCATTTCTACGCTTGCTATTAGCATTTCTACGCTTGCTATTAGCATTTCTACACTTGCTATTAGCATTTCTACGCTTGCTATTAGCATTTCTACACTTGCTATTAGCATTTCTACGCTTGCTATTAGCATTTCTACGCTTGCTATTATCATTTCTACACTTGCTATTAGATCTTCTACACTTGCTATAAGCATTTCTACAATTGCTATTATCATTTCTACACTAGTTATTAGAATTTCTACATTTGCTATTAGTGTCTGTGAACGGCACCTGAAGCGGCAGCAGCACATCCTCGTTGGGCCTGAACTCGTAGCCCAGCGAGCCCAGCGAGGCGGTGAACAGCTGGCACGCGACCGCCATGACCTCGTCGACCGTGCGCCGCGTCCAGAGGTGCGGGCGGCGCACGTGCGACATGCAACAACCTACTATCGCACCGCACGCCGATTGCAACAGGGCGTCGCGAGTGAACCTGTGTCACAATTTATTGCATATCTTACTAATATTATAAAGGTGAACATTTTTAAGTTTGGATGTTTGCGGTTCCTTCACGGCCAAATGGCTGAACCGATTTGGCTGAAATTTGAAATGGTTATAGCTTATACCTAGGAATAGGACATAGGCAACTTTTAAATTTTTATATATATATATATATATCCTCACGCCTTCCCACAAGGGTCCCCGAAGGGGTAGGCAGAGGTGTATAGGTAATACCCACACACCCACTTTCCGCCAGAGGTATATTAGGTGCCAACGTGACAGATGGCGAGTCCATCGCCGTTACTCAAGCACGACTATACATACGCCTTTGAATTCTTCTCAGACGTATGCAGGTTTCCTCTCGATGTTTTCCTTCACCGTAAAGCTCGTGGTGTGACTAATCACTGTACTTAAGTTCAGAAAAACTCATTGGTACAGTCGGGATTCGAACTTGCGACCTTTGCGTCGCAGGCAACTGCTCGAACCACTCGGCCACCATGGCTCTAAAATTTTTTTAATGTTATAAAATTCAAAGTTCTTATATGTTATATATGTTAGTTGCTCTTTCAAGGCATAGCGGCTGAACTAATTCTAGCAGGAAAATTTCCAAAGCTACCTTTTTCGAACTCCACGCGGGCGAAGCTGCGGGCATAAGCTAGTATATTCATAGATATAGGTATATCCTTTACCTCACAATATCCGGCGGGCGGGACCCTCTCAAGATGGTCCTCCCTCGAGCAGTTTCCACGTAGGCTGTCAACACTTTCCACTCGTACCCTTCATCAGGCACCGCGCCCTGGGGCGACACTGCACCGCTGGCCTTCGAAAACTCCCAAAACACTTTCACGGCCGATATACAATACCTGGTTGGACCAATGTGTACATGTAAACATCTCATATTACAGAGTAGAGCGCCACTATTATCTAGATTTCCATACCTCTTCCGCTTCATCCACATTCAGCAGTCTCTACATACATCACCGTACAGTAGACCAAAATGTTCTCACAAAATGGGTCTCTCATATCTAAACAGAAGACTTGCATACTTCTTCCGCATCGTCCACATTCATCAGTCTCTTACAGCTTCAGTCAGCTTTAAACTCTACAAAAGGCAATTCAATTATTTTCTGAGGTAGCTTATTAAAAAGGCTGAGTTGCTAGTTTTGTGTAATCTAGCTGAAGGAAAATGGAGTTTATCTTTATTACGTGTATTCACAGTATGCAAGTCGCTATTTATATCCTCACGCCTTCCCACAAGGGTCCCCGAAGGGGTAGGCAGAGGTGTAAAGGTAATACCCATACACCCACTTTCCGCCAGAGATATATTTTAGGTGCCAACGTGACAGATGGCGAGTCCCGCCGTTACTCAAGCGCGACTATGACTGTACCGTCTACGTATAATTTCGTAACGTACGTACCGTATACGTCTTTGAATTGCTTCTCAGACGTATGCAGGTATCCTCTCGATGTTTTCCTTCACCGTAAAGCTCGAGGTGTGACTAACCACTGTACTTAAGTTCAGAAAAACTCATTTGTACAGTCGCGATTCGAATCTCTTCTTTGTGCGAATCTTGCGATCTTTGTGTCGCAGGCAACTACACGAACCACTCGGCCACCACGGCTTTTTCTTGCAATCCTGGCTTATTGGCAGGGGGTCTAAAAATGCCTTACTTATTATTGCCCGGCTTGCCCAGCCCCTCAATGTTGGACTTCAGCACGTCAGCCAACTCCTCGACGGTGGAGAACACCACCAGGGCGGCCGCTCCTCCCGGAGAAGTCTTCCCAATGGGGCCCACCGCGTGGGGCTCCCACAGACAGAAGGACTTGTCATCACCTCCCTTCCAAACCCCCACGCAGTACCCCTTGGAGCATATAACTCCGTGTTTGTACTGAAAATGTATAAATCCTCATTGATTGCGTGACAAGCTCGAGCGTGCGCGACTTTGCTCGTCTAAATTACGTAATATAAATCTTCACGCCTTCCCACAAGGGTGCAAGAGGTAGGTAGGCAGAGGTGAGTAGTGACTGGACACTCACTTTACCTCGGAGATATATTTTAGGTGCCAACATGACAGATGTCGAACAGAATTTCTTCTCAGACGTATGCAGGTTTCCTCTGGATGTTTTTCTTCACCATAAAGCTCGTGGTGTGACTAATCACTGTACTTAAGTTCAGGAAAATTAATAATAAAATAAAATTGGTACAGTAGGGTTTCGCATTTGCAATCTTTGTGTTGCAAGCAACTGCTCTAACCCTTTGGCCACGACGGCTCAACCACCCGTAAGGATATACTCACCGTCTCAAAGAACTTCTTCAACCCTCTGGCCAGGTTGAGGACTGCGCCTGTTCCTCCGGCCTTGATGTCGCCCCTCACCACGTCGGTCTCAATGTCTAGCTTAACCTGCAAACAGGTATATCTGATTAAGCCAGCTTGTGTTATGGTAACTAGACAACTATATATTTACTTATACAGATCGACTAGCTGAGCGACTTCGGTCGCGTGGAATTTAAGAAAAAAAAAATCAGTTTCTAAAATAAACGTAGCCGAAGTTATTTTTTTTACATCAGCTATCTGCCAGTGAAAGTCCCGTCAAAATCGGTCCAGCCGTTTCAGAGATTAGCCGGAACAAACAGACAGACAAAAATTGTAAAAAAATATATTTTGGTATATGTACCGTGTATACATCCATATGCAGTTAGTAAAAAAGCTGTTATTTTAATATTACAAACAGACACTCCAACTTTATTTGTTGGTATATATATATACATAAATACATAGGACATCCAAGACTAAGGTACAAATACTCGTGTTCATCAAATATCTGCCCTCAGCGAGATTCGAACACGCGACCTCAAGTTTCGTCAAACGGTCAGACTAGACGACCGTCAATACAAAGGATGATATGACACGTATACCACTTGGGTAGCGAACACGCATGCGGCCTGCCTGATGGTAAGCGGTTACCGCCGCCTATGGACGTTTGCTACACCAGAGGTATAAACCCTGCAGGAATCTTTTCATACCTTTATTGAAGAACTCCATGCTGTTCTCATCAATGGAAATTAAATCATTTGATAATGAGACCGAAGCATATCCTTACATGTGAAAAAATCGAACTCACATTGAAGTTAGTAACGTGGAATTCTCTTTGAACTTCTTGGGGTGTCAGCTTCGGTGGTGAGCTGGCCTTCGGCAGGGACATGGTGTGCAGTCGGTCACCATACTTGAGGATGCCGTCAATGAGGGTGGTCTTCCAATGTACACATGGCTCGATGTTATCGACTACAATGCCCATTATAGAATTGGCTACATCCTGGAATATACAAAGATATCATCATCATCATATCATCACGCCAAGTCCCTAGCGGGGTAGGCAGAGAGTATAGAGCGCCAGTTCTCTCTAGACTTACATACATCTTTCGCTTCGTCCATATTCATCAGTTTCTTCATACATGCTCGTCGGTTTCTAGTACTCTTAACGTTCCCGTCCTTGAGAGTCCGATCTATTTGATCCAGATAGTTGGAACGTGGCCTTCCTCTGCCTCTTCTTGCACACACTTTTGCTTTGTATATCTGTTTCGTCAATCTTTCTTCACTCATCCTTTCTATGTGTCCAAACCAACGTAACATGCCTTTCTTCACCTTTACAATCACGCCCTCATTCACGCCAGTTGATTTGGGAATCTTTTCATTGCGGATTCGATCTAATATCGTTACGCCGCACATTTTTCGAAGAGATCGCATCTCAACTGCATTCAAGCTATTTTCATACTTCCTCTTACATACCAATATTTATATGTACTTATATAGTCGCATATTATATATATATATTGAGACGCAGTGGTCTCGATTGGCAGCAGAGCAGTCGCTTACAAACATTTCAAGTTCGAATTCCGACTGTACCAATGACTTCTTTTAACAAATTTACAATGATTAATCACACCACGAGCTTTACGGTGAAAGAAAACATTCAAAGTCGGATGAATAGTCGTGTTTGCAACAGCGACGGACTAGCCATCTACCACGTTGGTACTTAGCCATCTGCGGCGAAGAGTGGGTGGATGGATGCTGGACACCTCTACCTCCCCCTTCCCTCTCTTCTACCCCTTAAGAAGACGCGAACCAAATCAAATCAAATCAAAATATTTTTATTTCACACAGGCCTAGATGGGCACTTGTAAAACGTCCAAAAAGGTGCACGGTTCGGGTTGGTCGTTTCCATGGAGAAGAACCGGCAAGAAACTCCATGGTTACTCTTTTCAATAGAAAGATGAAGGTATATTATAGCACAAGTCAGAACTTGTACAATTTCAATCGCAGTGTGGTTTGGCCGCAAGCTCATGTAAAGTGAGGGTATGTCACCTGGTTATCCCGATTGAGCTGGTCCATGAAGTAGTTCTCCCCCTGGGCCACCTGGCCCCTCACCGAGGCCACCGCCCTGCCCAGTCGCAAGTAGTATTTGCCAACGGCGCTGTCCTCCAGGGGCTCCACCAGAACTTCTTCTTCTACAATTGAAAACCACGTTAGCATAACAAATTTCTTTGGCTAATGTGTCACTACTATATCTTAATATATATAAATTACGCGTCACGTTGTTTGTCCGCGATGGACTCCTAAACTGCTGAACTAATTTTAATCAAATTTGCACACCGTGTGCAGTTTGATCCAACTTGAAAGATAGGATAGCTTACATCTCAATTTTATAGCTGCAATATTAATTTAGTGCAAATTATTTGTCTATTATTTGACAGTCACAATTATCTGTAAGCTCCAAACGATTCTAACAGATGGCGATATCTGTTGACTGGAATGAGTAAGTGTTTATTTATTTACAATGTAATATAACAAAAATCCTTAGCCACAGTAACGCGTGGCCGGGTCTGCTAGTAAAAGTATATAAGACTACAAAAAACCGGCGAGCATGTATGAAAAGTCAGATGAATGCGGATGAACAGCAAGAGGGCCGTCAGTCTACTCTAGCCACTGATGCGAGTAGTCGCCCACAATATAAAGATTACAAGCTTATATCCCGACTGTACCAGTGAGTTTTTCTGACATTAAGTACAGTAATTAGTCACACCACGAGCTTTACGGTGAAGGAAAACATCGAGAGGAAACCTGCATACGTCTGAGAAGAAAGCTGAATGAAAAGAGCTGAACGTATATATTGAACTAGCTGTAGGTACCCGCGACTTCGTCCGCGTGGGATAGTGACTTTGCGCAGTATTTTTTGATTTATTTTGGATGTGTGTGTGTGTAGGGGATGCCTACGTCATAGTAGCTTTATGCATGCAAAGTCTCAGCCCGATCGGTTTAAATTGTCATAGTTTCATACAAACTTCCATCCCTTATTTTATCCCCTTGGTGGTAGAACTAATCAAAATCCTTAGCGGATGCCTACGTCATAACATCTAACCCGCATGCCAAATTTCAGCCCGATCCGTCCAGTGGTTTGGGCTGTGCGTTGATAGATCACTATGTCAGTTAGTCACCTTCGAGTTATCCTTACTAATATTATAAATGTGAATGTTAGTTTGTTTGTTACGCTTTCACGTAAAAACTACTTAACCGATTATCATGAAAGTTTGTACACATATTCCTGGAGGTATAAGAAGTAACATAGGATACTTTTTATTGAAAAAAAAAAACATTTTTACCACTGAAAAAAGGCCGGTTTACTGATATTTTTTATGGTGATGGCTTATACCCAGGATTAAGACATAGGCTACATTTGAATCCCGAAAGATTCAAAGCTCTAATATTATAAAGGGAAAAACATGTAGGTATGTTGCTCTTTCCACGCGGGCGAAGCCGCGGGCATAAGCTAGTATAGAAATAAACTAGTGGCAGTGGTCATACCTTCCTCGTCGCCACCCTCCTCGCGGTCCTTGGCGGGTGCAGCGCGCTTCTCCTTGAGCACCGAGGTCAGCTCGTTGACAACGGTCACCGGATACAGCTTGTACGGAGCCAGGCACTGCTTCTTGTCCAAGCCACCTTGGAGAGCTGCAACATGGATTCGCGAGTCCAAATTTCTAATTTCTAAACTTGTTAAAAAGTGGTGGCCGAGTGGTTCGAGCAGTAGCCTGCGACGCAAAGGTCGCAAGCTCGAATCCTGACTGTACCAATGAGTTTTTCTGAACCAAGTACAGTGAATAGTCACACCACGAGCTTAACGGTAACATTTGCAAATCATATTAAATAAAAACTGGATGTGTGTGTGTGTGAGAATTTTTCTGTGTCTTCAGGTGGATTCGAGAATGGTTTAGAGTCACAATTAGACCCGATAGGCGGCGCTGCGATCGTGTTACGGGAAAAGTTTTTTCACCCGAGCGAAGCTGGGTATACATAGGGTAGGATATAACTTAAGAGAGGTAGGGCATAACGGGTTTCCCGTTCGAATTTGTATCTGCCCGACTGGGGCAGGCCTCCACCTTATAGAAGGCCGTAGCCAAATAACACAATTATTTGTGTTGTGTTCCTACGCAGTGAATAAGGTTTACAGTAATGAGCTCCTTGGGGAGGGGGGAGGATTGTTATATTGTGTTGGCAGCTGAGGGATTAGTCCCATTATGCTGCCAAAACAGTATAACTCTCCGAACACAGAGTGGCAACGCGCAAGTGATACTTCGGTATTGTAAGCGTAAATAGGCTACGGTAACCTTTTTTCATCGGGTGGGCCGTATGCTTGTTTGGCACTCTTGTTGTATAAATATATATATAACTAGAATATATATATATATATATATATTTACTTGGTAACGCGACTAATAGAGAGTGGCTGCTGCAGAGCCGAGTTCTAAATTAATGTATTGGCCATTTGGCTGCGACCTCCTTTAAGACAATGCTCCCAATGGCCAGCTACTCTCGTACTCACTCAGTTTGTCAATGAACTCTCCGGGACTCGCAAACACCATGAGCGCGGGACACGACTCCGGGGGCACTGGCACGGGTTCCGGTTCGGGTTTCTCCTCTCCCTCTGCAAACACAAGTCAACATGACTCAGGGCATATTGAGACATGAAATACATGAGAAGTATATGGTACTAATGACAAAAGATTTTTATTTTGTTATTTCACAAGTATTCATAAATATTAAGTACGTGCTAAATGCCATCCTAATTATTGGTGAAAGCTGCATGCAAAAAACACACTAACTTACACAAAACGAGGTTAAATAGGATTAAGGTAATTTAGGTTTAAAGGAGTTATTAGGTTATTAGTAGGAGTTATTAGGTTATTAGTAGGAGTTATTAGATTATTAGTAGGAGTTATTAGTAGGAGTTATTAAGTTATTAGTAGGAGTTATTAGTAGGAGTTATTAGGTTATTAGTACGAGTTATTAGGTTATTAAGTTATAAGGAGTTTACATTATAAAGAAAGCATGTTACAATTATGAGAAATTCTATTGACGAAACAGATATACAAAGCAAAAGTGTGTGCAAGAGGCAGAGGAAGGCCACGTTCCAACTACCAGGATCAAAAAGATCGGACTCTGAAGGACGGGAACGTTAAGAGTACTCGAAACCGACGAGCATGTATGAAGAGACTGATGAAGTCTGCACATGTAAGCACAGTTTTCATTACTAGATACGAGTGGTTCAATCAGTGGTTTATATTGAATAATAATAATCTTACTAATATTATAAATGTGAATGTAAGTTTGTTTGTTACGCTTTCACGTACAAACTACTTAACTGATCATCATGAAACTTTGTACACATATTCTTGGAGGTATTAGAAATAACATAGGATACTTTTTATTGAAAAAAAAAACATTTTTACGAAAGATAAAAAAGCCGTCCACGCCGACGAAGTCGCGGGCACAGCTAGTAATAAATAAATACCTGGGACAATTCCACACAAATTTACCTAGTTTCAAAGTACGCAAAGCTTGTGTTATGGTAACTAGACAACGATATATTTATACATACATACACACATATCATCACGCCAAGTCCCTAACGGGGTAGGCAGAGAGTATAGAGCGCCAGTTCTCTCTAGACTTACATACCTCCTTCGCTTCGTCCACATTCATCAGTCTCTTCATACATGCTCGTCGTATATTTACTTATATAGATAGATATATACATAAATACATAGGACATCCAAGACTAAGGTACAAATACTCATGTTCATCACACAAATATCTGCCCTCAGCGAGATTCGAACCCGCGACCTCAAGTTTCGCAGGCAGGAGTTCTAACCACTAGAGCAGACGGTCGTCATGGTTAAGTTATTATTAATAGTTTTATATTGGTGCTACATAAGGGGCGGAGCAGTAACCATGTTTAAAGTAATTTTGAACGATTGAATCCTGGTACAGTAAGTCTATAATAAATAAATATGTATGTTTGTATGTATGTCCTTTAAAAAATCGCAAACGGCTGGACCAAATTTAATGAAATTGTGTCTTCAGGTGGTTTTGAGAATTGTTTAGAGTCACAATAGGACCCGATAGGTGGCGCCACTGGGCCCGTTGCTTTTGTTTTTCACCCAAGCGAAGCTGGACGGGGGACAGCTATTATTTATAAAGTGGTGACATTACCGCCGCCGGCCTCTTCGTCCTCCTCCTCAGCATCGTCACCACCTTCGCCTGCCATCTCATCCTTGATGCGCTGCAACCGGAGTTCGTCGCCTAAACAAATAACACAAACGTACAATTTGGAAAATTTACTAAAGTGTATTCATGAATTTTACCAAGTGGATTCATGGAAATTACCAAAGTGTATACACGTGAATTACCAAAGTGATTCATGGGAGTTACCAAAGTGTATACACGTGAATTACCAAAGTGGATTCATGGAAATTACCAAAGTGTATACACGTGAATTACCAAAGTGGATTCATGGAAATTACCAAAGTGCATTCATGGAAATTACCAAAGTGTATATACACGGGAATTACCAAAGTGGATTCATGTGAATTACCAAAGTGTATTCACGGGAATTACCAAAGTGGATTCATGGGAGTTACCAAAGTGTATTCACGGGAATTACCAAAGTGGATTCATGTGAATTACCAAAGTGTATTCACGGGAATTACCAAAGTGGATTCATGGGAGTAACCAAAGTGGATTCACGGGAATTTACCAAAGTGGATTCATGGAATTACCAAAGTGGATTAATGGGAATTTACTTTAGTGGAATCATGGTATTGACAAAGGCGCATCAAATCACCAATTATTAACTAAAGCCTTACGCCGATATACCATACCTTTCTGTATCCTGTGCGAAGTGAGCATGCCTTTGACCAGCGTCGGGGCCGGATCGAAGGCGACCACCTTCCCGCCGGCAGACATCCACACGCCGAGCTGATGGTAATCGCCCACCAACAACGACACCGTGGTCGGCTTAGACTGGTCATACCACATTCTGAACAGAGCGTCTTTGATTTCTGTAAGAAATGTGGCAATTGAAATTAGTCATTGTCACACCACGAGCTTCACGGTGAAAGAACACATCGATAGGAAACCTGCATGCGTTTGACAAGAAATTCAAAGGCGTATGTATAGTCGTGCTTTAGAAACGTTGTCACCTAAATTATATGTACCTATCTCTAGCGGAAAGTGGGTGTGTGGGTACTACCTATACACCTCTGCTTACCCCTTCGGGGACCCTTGTGAGAAGGTGTGAGGATATATAGAAATTTGATGTGGCAAGGTCATTGAGAGGGTGTGGATGGCCCGCGGCGCCTTAAGTTTACGTTACATGATAATATACGTTTGAGAAGACATTCAAGGGCGTATGAAAAATCGTGCTCAAGTTTACATAAGCGGTTTCAACCGCGTACACTTTAATGTAATTTATCGTTTTTTTTTTAAACAAATAAATAATTAAGTCTTTCCTATATTGTATATAGCTTGGTATCGGTGTAGCTTTCTAATGTTGAAAGAATTATTTAAATCGGTCGATTAGTTTTTGAGTTAAATCGTAACAAACAAACAGACAATCAAATCTTTCCTCTTTATAATATACTAGCTGTGCCCGCGACTTCGTCGGCGTGGACGGCTTTTATATCTTTCGTAAAAATGTTTTTTTTTTTAATAAAAAGTATCCATTGTTTCTTCTAATACCTCCAAGAATATGTGTACAAAGTTTCATGATGATCGGTTAAGTAGTTTGTACGTGAAAGCGTAACAAACAAACTTACATTCACATTTATAATATTAATATGATACATATTAATTTAAATTAAACCTTAGAAGTTATTCTGCTCGAGACCACTCATCGTGGTAAGTCAAGAAAATATTACATACGCAATGTCAATTTAAAGCCAACTAACGTTTTATTTGATCCTTGGGTTCCTCCTCGCCTTCTCCGAGCTCGTCTCTCTCTTCACCCTCTTCTTCTCCACCTTCCTGCATTATTTGTAAATATACTTCCCATAAGAAAAATAATACCTCATATTTTTTACTATTTAACGACGTCTGACATATATTCCTAAATATAAATATACTGATATATCCGCAATGAAGAGATTCGCAAATCAACTGGCGTGAATGAAGGCGTGATTGTAAAGATGAAGAAAGGCATGTTACGTTGGTTTGGACACATAGAAAGGATGAGTGAAGAAAGATTGACGAAACAGATATACAAAGCAAAAGTGTGCGCAAGAAGAGGCAGAGGAAGGCCACGTTCCAACTACCTGGATCAAATAGATCGGACTCTGAAGGACGGGAACGTTAAGAGTACTCGAAACCGACGAGCATGTATGAAGAGACTGATGAATGTGGACGAAGCGAAAGAGGTAGAGGTATGTAAGTCTAGAGAGCACTGGCGCTCTATACTCTCTGCCTACCGCGTTAGGGACTTGGCGTGATGATATGTATGTATGTATGTATAAATATACACATTTTTCTGATAATTCTTACAAAACATAAACTTGCAAGGCGCCACCTATCGGGTCTAATTGAGAATCTTAACCATGGCTGTGGCATTTATTGTTTGGGAAGGCGTGAGGATACATTATTATATATTATTATATATTACTACTAAATAGTGACTCACTCCGGCTGGCTCATCAGGCAACCTCAGAGGCAGTCTCATCGGCTCTCCTAGCTCGATGGAGAACGTATTGGCTCCCATCTCAAACTTCTCCGTCAGATCCTCCGGGAGGATCTCCTTCTTGCCAGTCTTCTTCACGTGATTCAGATAATACTCTGTGCCAGCATCTGGATTAAATACACATTTGAATAATTTAATAAAGAACAACAATTTATTATTTTTCTCCAACTGCTAGATTTATCGTATCTTTGATAGTGTGAAGAATAATTCTTTTTAAATAAAATTAGATTTAATTTACTAGTATTTTTTTATATATCCTCACGCCTTCCCTCAAGGGTCCCCGAAGGGGTAGGCAGGGGTGTATAGGTAAAACCCACGCACCCACATTGCGCCCAGTGACAGCTGGCGAGTCCATCGCATACTCAAGCAAGACTTTACATACGCCTTTGAATGTCTTCTCAGACGTATGCAGGTTCCTCTCGATGTTTTCCTTCACCGCAAAGCTCGCGGTGTGACTTAAGTTAAACTTAAGTTCAGACACTTATTGGTACAGACGCTAGCAATCCTTGTGTTGCAGGCAAACTCTACTAGAACTCCTCAGCCTCTACAAACCTATGAAGTTGTACATGTGGTCCTGGTGCATATGTGGCGGTGGGACGGTGTCCGTGGCTGCAGCGAAGGCCGCTGCTGCAGGGAGGGCGATGGTGCGACCAGCCTTGTCGTCGTCCTGAAAAGTATAAACCATCGTTCAACTACCCTGGATCAAATCAATTGGACGCTCAAGGACGGGAATGTCGAGAGTACTCGAAACCGACGAGAATGTATGAAGAGGTATCTAAGTCTAGAGAGAGCTGGCGCTCTACACTTTGCCTACCCCGCTAGGGACTCGGCGTGAACGCACCTGAAATGAACTGGGTGGATCAGGGTAAAAAAAAATTCGTGAGGCACGACTGTAGCGCCAGCTATCGGGTCCAATTGTGAATCTAAACCATTCTCGGATCCACTTGAACACAAAAAACACATCATCAAAAATCGGTCCAGTCATATGATTATAGGACGAGTTCAAGACACACGGACTCAAGAAATATATATAATAGATAGGTGGCGCCACCATAGTATCTATTCACCCGAGCGAAGCTGGGCGGGACTACTAGTATCCTTATAACATCACAATTAATAAAAAGGTCAAACAAGATACGAAAATGCCCAGAATAAACATGCCAAGCATGAACTGGGCAAACATTTTAAGCACATTCTCGTGTACAGCACACAATTATCCGCCCCCAGCGAGACTAGAACCCGCTATCGCTAGCTAATACCCCAGACGGCAACGTACCCCAACGCCAGCTTTCTCTGCCGCCTTTCCAATGGCCGTGTTCTCGCCTCGTGGCCCCATCATGATGGCTGCAGTGCCCTTCGAAATCCAGGCAAAGTCCTTACTCTGAAAACAAAGTCAAATTCTCCATCATTACTCTTACAAGCTCTTAGTCTAGTCGCGTCCTCAAGTTTCGCAGTGTGGAGCTCTAACCGCCGCTTGTTTAATAAGCTACCTCGGAAAATAATTGAATTACCTTTTGTAGGATTTAAAGCTGTCATTAAAAGTAAACTAATTCAAAAGGCTTATTATACAACATCAGATTATTTTAATGATGGCCATGCATGGCAATGAATTGCTCCTCTTGTACAGAGCTTATATATGTAACTACCCCTACGTAAAAGGGAACAAATGTTAAAAGAGAGAACCGGGGAGTTTGTTTCGCCGTTTCTTCTCCTGGCAGGTATTTTTTCTTAGAAACGGTGGTAACTGTAGTTTATATTAAATATGTGACCTTCAATAAGTGTCCCCTGTGTCCCTTACGTTGAATAAAATATTTTCATTTTAACCACTAGACCAGAAGTCCGTCAAATGTGTATAGTGCGTACGTCGAGCTTAGTCTCGGGAGCGCCGAGCTCAGCGTTCAGCTTGGTGGCGGTGACAGTGACAGGTGAAATGTTGAAGGTGTCATCAGCTCCCGGGGCCAGGTTGCCCATTATCACATCGGCCAGGTCGCCCACGCTGCCCTTCATGCGCACCAAGCACGCAGCCGCCCTGGGCTCGTCGGAGGGACACCCTGAGGGAATCAATCCAATGGAATAGGTTAAAGTAATAGACAATATGCATGTCAGTGTATTATTGTCAATAACACACTCTGCCTACCCCGTTAGGGACTCGTCGTGATGATATGTATAATTATAAATTATAAATTTTATATACTGTTAGTAAAATTATAATAATAATATATCCTCACGCCTTCCCACAAGGGTCCCCGAAGGGGTAGGCAGAGGTGTATAGGTAATACCCACACACCCACTTTCCGCCAGAGGTATATTAGGTGCCAACGTGACAGATGGCGAGTCCATCGCCGTTACTCAAGCACGACTATACATACGCCTTTGAATTTCTTCTCAGACGTATGCAGGTTTCCTCTCGATGTTTTCCTTCACCGTAAAGCTCGTGGTAACAGACTAATCACTGTACTTAAGTTCAGAAAAAACTCATTGGTACAGTCGGGATTCGAACTTGCGACCTTTGCGTCGCAGGCAACTGCTCGAACCACTCGGCCACCACGGCTTCAGTAAAATGATGATCTCTGAAAATCTCTCTCTTATCTATCTCTGCAAATTAGTTATTTAAACTGACAGAACATAATAGCTCAATAAAAAATACCATTATTACAAAATAATTTAAATGTGCAATAGATATTTTTACATATACATATTACATACATATAGTTTACACATTTTACATACAGTAAATTTACAGTACAAATAAAAAAATTGCCACACAAATAGTTTCTTTTTTTTTTACAACTAGAGTGGCAAACAAGCATACGGCCCACCTAATAGAAAACGGTTACCGCAGCCTATTTACGCTTACAATACCGAAGTATCACTTGCGCGTTGCCACTCTGTGTTCGGAGAGTTATAGTGTGTTGGCAGCATAAGGGTTAATCCCTCTGCTTCCAACACAATATAACAATCCTCCCCCCTCCCCAAGGAGCTCATTACCTAGTGGAAAACTTATTCACCGCGTAGGAACACAACACAAACAATTGTGTAATTTGGCTACAGACTTATAGAAAATACAGACAGATACAAATTTGAACGGGAAACCCGTTGTACCCTCCCTCTCCTACCTATATATAATAATAATATTAATATATCCTCACGCCTTCCCACAAGGGTCCCCGAAGGGGTAGGCAGAGGTGTATAAGTAATATATATATATATATGAACCAATTATAGGTATACATAACACTTAATTAAGTATATCTTGTTTTCACTTTGCATGTATCAACTCCATATGAGTTTAAATCGTATGTTTAAAGATTTGATAACTTCGCTTTAAATTATTTTAAATCGTCATGAGAGATCACCATCATAATCAAAATCTTTTTATTTCACATAGGCCCAGGTGGGCACTTATAAAACGTCGAAAAAGGTGCACGGTTCGGGCTGGTCGCTTCCATGGAGAAGAACCGGCAAGAAACTCCATGGTTACTCTTTTCAAATCATTAGGCTATACTTACCACTGTCATCGCACCCGTGAGGGTCAAAGAAGTACATATAGTCGTCTGCAAGCCACACTGCCGTGGAGCCGCCCCTGGCCGTGATGACGGCGTGCGAGTGTTCCTTGAACAGGCGCTGGAGGGACTCCTTGAGGGACATGACCCCGCTGCCAGGCTCGGGGTTCAGGTGACCTGGCGTACAGTCGGGGTTAGAAAAGGTTCGTCACCTTAAGATCTATTTTCGTGTGCACAGTATGAGCGATAATCTGCTTTACCGATTGAGTATGACATATTGCGTCGCAATGTCATTATAAGTCGCAAGAGTAATATTACAAGCATTTTTATTATAAGACTATATATATTTGATATTTATACAGAGCCGTGGTGGCCGAGTGGTTTGAGCAGTTGCCTGCGACGCAAAGGTCGCAAGTTCGAATCCCGACTGTACCAATGAGTTTTTTCTGAACTTAAGTACAGTGATTGGTCACACCACGAGCTTTACGGTGAAGGAAAACATCGAGAGGAAACCTGCATACGTCTGAGAAGCAATTCAAAGGCGTATGTATAGTCGTGCTTGAGTAACGGCGATGGACTCGCTATCTGTCACGTTGGCACCTAATATACCTCTGGCGGAAAGTGGGTGTGTGGGTATTACCTATACACCTCTGCCTACCCCTTCGGGGACCCTTGTGGGAAGGCGTGAGGATATTATATTATTATATTATATATATTCGACTCGACGCCCTCCCCCCCTTATTATAAAAAAAACATGCCTTAAACATGTCACGTAATTGATGTACGCCCCCTTATTATTATTCTGTATTCATACCTCGCCTCGTAAACTCACCGTTGTAAGCGCTATCCATAACGTCAGTCTCGATGCAATCGTATTCGGACACTTTAAACCTGGTGAGCACGTCGCAAGCGGCCAGGGTGCCGCCAGTACTCTGCTCCTCTTCCTCAGTCTCCTCCTCAGTCTTGGGAGTCTCCAGGCTAATTCCCATCCGTTCTAGATGCTCCATCGTGTTTTGATATAGGATATCACCTCGTACCAGTGCCTGGAAACCAGCAAGGGATGGAAATAATTAACCTCAAATTTACATTAACATTATTTGTTTATTTATTTCGTAAACAGAATCCGTGGTGGTCGAGTGCTTCGAGTAGCACTGCCTGCGATACAAAGATCGCAAGTTGGAATCCCGACTGTACCAATGAGTTTTTCTGAACTTGTACAGTGATTAGTCACACCACGAGCTTTACTGTGATGGTAAACATGGCGAGGAAACCTGCATACGTCTGAGAAGAAATTCAAAGGCGTATATGTATAGTCGTGCTTGAGTAACGGCGATGGACTCGCCATCTGTCACTTTGGCACTATATACCACTGGCGAAAAGTGGGTGTGTGGGTATTACCTATACACCTCTGCCTACCCCTTCGGGGACCCTTGTGGGAAGGCGTGAGGAAATATTATTTCGTAAATTGGCACAACGACATGGATTCCGCTTACTTATGTAAGCAATTTAGCATATAATATAATAATATATTATATTAATAATAATATAATATAATAGCATATAAGACATATTTATTATTCATAATGTAAGTTAAAATGATATTCTTTACCGATCCTCCCTAAAATTACATATATATCATCCAGATATGACAGAAAGAGAAGAACGCTAGTTCTCTCTAGACTTACATACCTCTTTCGCTTCGTCCACATTCATCAGTCCCTTCATACAAGCTCGTCGGTAACAAGAACTCTTGACGCTTCGGTCCTTGAGCGTCCGATCTATTTGATCCAGGTAGTTGGAACGTGGCCTTCCTCTGCCTCTTCTTGCACACACTTTCGCTTTGTATATCTGTTTCGTCAATCTTTCTTCGCTCATCCTTTCTATAGGTCCAAACCAACGTAACATGCCTTGCTTCATCTTTACCGTCACCGTCGTCCACAAGTTACTTTACGAATACCGTCATTGCGAATTCGATTCGAACGCATCTCAACTGCATTTATGCTATTTCCATGACTCTTCTCACATACCCAGGATCGACCAAATCACGCAGAGTTCCTCACGCGGTAGAGCGTCAGTTCCCTGTTATAGACTCACAAAGCTCTTTCGTATTACCTAAATTCAACTCCTTAACTTTTCTTCTGTCTCTCTCACACCCTTGTCGTTCGCCACAGTGTCTCCACTCACCTCATCAACATCGTCAGCCGTCCAATCAGAGGGCGGTATGACGTGAGCCATAGCTATGGCGGCTATTGATGTAGGCGTGGCCTGTTTGAAGCGATGCTCCTCGGGGAACCTCGCGTCTCCCTCGTGGAAGCGACCGCGCACAACCCAGCGGTTGGGCGCCACCGCTGTCAAACAGTTTCAGCGCGATTTACACACAAGTCGCCTAGATTTTAATTTATCTATACTTCCTTACTAATATTATAAATGTGAATGTAAGTTTGTTTGTTACGCTTTCACGTCAAAACTACTAAACCAATCATCATGAAACTTTGTACACATATTCTTGGAGGTATTAGAAGTAACATAGGATACTTTTAATAGTTTTTTTTTTACCAAAGATAAAAAAGTCACGCCGACGAAGTCGCGGGTACAGCTAGTAATATTATAAAGAGGAAAGATTTTGTATGTAAGTATGTTTGTAAGGAATCGGCTCAAAAGTACTGGACCCATTTAAAAAAATCATACACAATTTGAATGCTACATTATCACTGATTAATATAGGCTATTTTAATTGCAAGAAAAAAAATATGCCAAAATGTGTAAAAAATAAATGTCCACCCGTAGTTCATACTACATCTTCACACCATCCCACAAGGGGTAGGCAGCGGTGTGTCGGTACCCACTTTCCGCTGGATATTTTATGTGCCAACGTGACAGATGGCTAGTCCATCGCGGCAATTCAAGCACGACTATACATACGCCTTTGAATGTCTTCTCAGACGTATGCAGGTTTCCTCTCGATGTTTTCCTTCACCGTAAAGCTCGCGGTGTGACTAATCACTGTACTTAAGCCTAATAAACAAAGATTTCACGCTACAATCCCGACTGTACCAATAAGTTTTTCTGAACGTAAGCACAGTGATGTACCATAAGCTTTTAACAACGCACGAGTGTCGAGAAGAAGTCCATGAAGAAAGACAATGTATTCGCCATCTGTCATGTTGGCACGACATCTTTGAATATCCTTTCTCTTCGAGGTCCCTTATGGGAAGGCGTGATTTTTTTTTATAACCCACTTGGGTGGCTAACAAGCATGCGGTCCGCCTGATGGTAAGCGGTTACCGCCGCCCGCTTATGGACGCAACACCAGGGGTATCACTCGCGCGTTGCCAACCCCGCAGGAATATTTTCACACCCATTTTGAAGAACTCCATGGTGTATTCTCCAGGGAAAACCTCAACGGGGAGCTCATTCCACAGCCTGAGCGTTCGCGGAAGGAAACTCCTTTGGAACCGCGCAGTGCGAGACCTTTGTTGTTCCAAGTATGGTGATGAATTCCCCGTCGATAGCGAGAAGTGCGGTGGTAGAAGTGGGCATAATGTTGAACAATTCTTCAGAACACTCCCCGTGATGATATGATACTCACGTTTCAACTTGTTCACAGGCTCAGGCATGTCGTTCAGCTCGAAAACCGATATGTCAGATATGCTGAACGGCTTCCGCTTCATGTCGGCCACGTTCTCCATGAAATGCTCGCAGAGGCGCGAGATGCGAGTGAAGTACATCAGACAAGCCTTGCCTCCTTCGCGGAGCCCGACCTGATAACCAAACATATCAATACCTACCTGGAGTACCACCAGGAATACCACCCAACAAACGTATCCCCACCTTCTTGCCATATCGATCTGCTGGCCAGGGATGATACACGTAGAATTTGCCCCCCTCATTCCAGATAGCAGTTTCATACTCGCCGGGAATCTGAAAAATACATATTAATACAACCTTGAAACAATTGCTCACAAATTGACCTAGTCCCAAACTAAGCAAAGCTTGTACTGTGGGAACTGGACGACGATATACATACTTATATAGATAGGCAATTCCACACAAATTGACCTAGTCCCAAACTAAGCAAAGCTTGTACTGTGGGAACTGGACAACGATATACATACTTATATAGATAGGCAATTCCACACAAATTGACCTAGTCCCAAACTAAGCAAAGCTTGTACTGTGGGAACTGGACAACGATATACATACTTATATAGATAGGCAATTCCACACAAATTGACCTGGTCCCAAACTAAGCAAAGCTTGTACTGTGGGAACTGGACAACGATATACATACTTATATAGATAGGCAATTACACAAATTTAGTCCCAACCAAGCAAAGCTTGGTACTGTGGAACTGGACAACGATTTTACATACTATATAGATAGGCAATTCCTCATAATTCGACCTAGTCCCAAACTGCTAAAGCTTGTACTGTGGGAACTGGACAACGATTTGACACACTTATATAGATAGGTAATTCCACATAAATTGATCTAGTCCCAAACTAAGTAAAGCTTGTACTGTGGAACTGGACAACGATATACATAATTTATATAGATAGGTAATTCCAATAATAAATTGACCTAGTCCCAAACTAAGCAAAGCTGGTACTGTGGGAACTGGACAACGATTTACATTCTATATAGATAGGCAATTCCACATAAATTGACCTAGTCCCAAACTAAGCAAAGCTTGTACTGTGGGAACTGGACAACGATATACATACTTATATAGATAGGCAATTCCACATAAATTGACCTAGTCCCAAACTAAGCAAAGCTTGTACTGTGGGAACTGGACACCGATATACATACTTATATAGATAGGCAATTACACACACATTGACCTAGTCCCAAACTAAGCAAAGCTTGTACTGTGGGAACTGGACAACGATATACATACTTATATAGATAGGCAATTCCACATAAATTGACCTAGTCCCTAAACTAAGCAAAGCTTGTACTGTGGGAACTGGACAACGATATACATACTTATATAGATAGGCAATTACACACAAATTGACCTAGTCCCAAACTAAGCAAAGCTTGTACTATAGGAACTGGACAACGATATACATACTTATATAGATAGGCAATTCCACATAAATTGACCTAGTCTTCTACCACGGTGGTTGAATGTGTCGTGACCTGCCTACCTCTTTAGATACCTTCGTGGCCAGCCTTTAAGAAACAATAGTCCACTGACCTGCAAGATCCCAGCATCTGCTTCTTTGAAGAATGCTTCAATGCCCCTACACAAGTCAAACACTTTCGGATTTGATGAAACCAACTTGCCCCATACTGCTATGCCACGCTCCTGAGTTTTCAGATGTTTAAAATAAGTCAATATATGTCTACACGGGTTCCCAATAAGGGTCCCCGATGGGGGGTGCGAGAGGCGTGTAGGTAGGTAGTACCCCACCCTTTTCACCAGTGCCACTATTTAAGCTGCCAAGGCGATTCCACCGTCGTTTCTCAACCTTTTTTTTCTCTCACTTAGCGCGAGCTCCGGGATCTTTTGCGGCAAAACGGGGCAATGGCAGGACCTAGACGTCCAGCCAGGCATTTTAATTTGAATTCGAATTAACTTTTTTAAGATTGCAAGTTCGAATCCCGACTGTACCAGGAGCTTTACGGTGAGAGAAAACATCGAGAGGAAACCTGTGTAAGCTTGAGAAAAATTCAAACGCGTATGTATAGTCGTGCTGGCTGACATGTTAGTACCTATCTCTGGCGAAAAGTGGGCGTGTGCGTACTACCTACACACCTCTGCCAAAGGGAACCCTCATTAAGCGTGAAGATTGTATAGGTCACTTACTTTGTGTTGGTATTCCTTATCCCGTATCTGGAATCTCTCCTTAATTTCGCCGAGCACTAGCCGACGGATGGGCCCGGTGCGTTCCACTAAGGATTCCTGAAAATTTTACATCGCTATACCAGCTGTCAAAACCACCGAAATCTTTTCACGCTTAAATAAAATCCGCCCAATATTACAAATGCGAACGTTTGTGAGGATATCTGATGCTCATTTATTTATTACTAGCTGCCCCGCCCAGCTTTGCTTGGGTGAAAAAGTAAAATCTCCTGAAACACGATCGCATATCCAATTGTGAATCTAAGCCATTTTCGAATTCACCTGAAGACACATGGAAAATTTCATTAAAATCGGTCCAGCCGTTTACAATTCTATGAAGGACATACAGACAAACATTCATTTATATACATAAACAATAAAAAGCCGCGGTGGCCGAGTGGTTCGAGTAGTTGCCTGCGACACAAAGATCGCAAGCTCGAATCCCGACTGTACCAATGAGTTTTTCTTAACTTAAGTACAGTGATTAGTCACACCACGAGCTTTACGGTGAAGGAAAACATCGAGAGGAAACCTGCATACATCTGAGAAGCAATTCAAAGGCGTATGTATAGTCGTGCTTCAGTAACGGCGATGGACTCGCCATCTGTCACGTTGGCACCTAAATATATCTGTGGCGGAATGTGCGTGGATACACTTGTACCTAATCAGCCAGGACCTCGTAGCCATTAGATCTTTTCACACAACTTACGCGATACAAGTTATATCCAAGGTCTAGTGTTTCGTCGACTGTATCCTCGTTCCACGCCCTTGCCCGCAGCCGGCGGAGCATTCCCAGGGCGGACACGCAGCAGGGGACGCTGGTATAAGTCTTGAAGATTTGGTACCTGTAGAAAAGGAGCTTGGATTGCAAACCGATTAACATTTTTTACGGAAATAGGTTTGTTTTTATACAACTCGCACACTATGCAGACCAGGAGTCTGGTAAGGAGACAGGTCTAGTTACAGCTTTCGAGTTCTCAATTTTAAAAATGGACACTGCTGTTGCATCTGCGACTGATCCGAACGTTTTATAAAAAAATGCCAATGTTCTTTTCTCTTCAATGCTCATTTTTATGCTCATTTTCATGCTCATTTAACTTAATCTTCTATAAGAATAATGACACCTGTAAACACTATTAGTCTGTGAACAATCTTTGAGGCGCCAAAATTGAAAACGGCTGAACTGATTCCTTTTTTGTTGTGTTTGATCAAGTCTGGGGAAGGTTCTTACAGAGAAAAACGTTAAAAATATGAGGACACAAATAAAAAGAGCAATTTTCTTTTCGCATACAAGCCACACTGTCCCCAGCTGTTAAACATTGGCTGAGGAATAAGGCAGGCAGGACAGGGTCTGCCGGGACAACTAATCTATACAAATTAATCAAATTGAACTGTCTGTTTGTAATATTAAAATAACCCCTGGTGTTGCAAGCGTCCATAGGCGGCGGTAACCGCTTACCATCAGGCGGACCGCATGCTTGTTTGCCACCCAAGTGGTATAAAAAAAAAAAAAAAACCTCATTTTACTAAATGCATATGGATGTATACATGATTCATAAACCAAAATAAATATATATTTTTTTAAATTTTTGCCTGTCAGTCGGGTTGTCTGTTTGTTTGTTCCGGATAATCTCTGAAACGACTGGCCTGATTTTAACGGAACTTTCACTGGCAGATAGCCAATGTAATATGGAGTAATTTAGGCTACTTTAATTGTAAGAAACTGTACAAAGTCGCGGGCACAGCTAGTCCTAAATAAAATAAAATAAGGACGAATAGGACAGGATCAAGCCTACACTAAACCATTTATCGTCCAACCTTTGCGAGCGTATAGTCAGTCAGTTACCTGTAACTGGCCATGTGCCTGGTCCCTCTGAGGATCCATTTCTCCACGTCCAGCTGTTGGAACTGCGAGTGGTAGTTCTGGTCGGCTATCTCCACGGGGCTGTGCAGAATAATCTCCGACTTCGGACTTGGCAGCAAGTCATCTCTGCAAATAGACCATTTATTTTTATTTTATTGTATCCATATTAAACGGCCAGAAGCCACTTATACTAATAGGTAAACACATTCATTCTGTCTTCTCACAGAACTCCAAACATACCGACAAGATATTCTTCCATTCATCCGCAAACAAATCACTATAATAATATATATAAAATATATCCTCACGCCTTCCCACAAGGGTCCCCGAAGGGGTAGGCAGAGGTGTATAGGTAATACCCACACACCCACTTTCCGCCAGAGGTATATTAGGTGCCAACGTGACAGATGGCGAGGCCATCAGGCACGGCTATACATACGCCTTTGAATTTCTTCTCAGACGTATGCAGGTTTCCTCTCGATATTTTCCTTCACCGTAAAGCTCGTGGTGTGACTAATCACTGTACTTAAGTTCAGAAAAACTCATTGGTACAGTCGGGATTCGAACTTGCGACCTTTGCGTCGCAGGCAACTGCTCGAACCACTCGGCCACCACGGCTCAACACGGCCAAACAAATCACATTCAGGGTAATTATCCAGTAAGGCGTTGAATGCGGCGAGAGTGCGCGGAATAGGAGAGCGGGCTCGTGCTACTGTGCGCGACACTGGCTCACAGAAAAGCTTGTACTTTTTACCACACCATATTATCTGACGAGGAAAGAAATAAGTATCATTATAAATACCTTGGGACAGTTCCACACAAATTGACCTAGTCCCAAATTAAGCAAAGCTTGTGTTATGGTAACCAGACAACGATATTTTTACCTGTATTGACAGATATATACATATCTACATAAAGAGCCGTGGTGGCCGAGTGGTTCGAGCAGTTGCCTGCGACGCAAAGGTCGCAAGTTCGAATCCCGACTGTACCAATGAGTTTTTCGGAACTTAAGTACAGTGATTAGTCACATCACGAGCTTTACGGTAAAGGAAAATATCGAGAGAAAACCTACATACGTCTGAGAAGAAATTCAAAGGCGTATGTATAGTCGTGCTTGAGAAACGGCGATGGACTCGCCATCTGTCACGTTAGCACCTAATATACATCTGGCGGAAAGTGGGTGTGTGGGTATTACCTATACACCTCTGCCTACCCCTTCGGGGACCCTTGTGGGAAGGCGTGAGG
>JACCPG010005031.1:0-23083 GCA_016069955.1 Drepana arcuata | reverse complement strand
AATTTCAAAGATGCAGTGAAATCATATTTTCAAAGACGGCATGTGTCACATTGCCACATAAATATATCTTAGGCAAAACGTACGTGTCATCATAACCCTTCGGTGACCCTTGAAGGAAGACGTCAGAAAAGGACAATTTATATGAATTACCCATCTGCCGATCAGAATGTATTTATCTGGCATAGAAAGGCACTATGTGAGCAAGTTGTCTTGAGTTTCATAAGTTATTTTTCATACCTACCTGCGAACCCAAAGATGCTATAGGATATATGGATAATTGCTGATGCTGATGGATATAAATATTCGTTAATAATATACCAAATATTTAAGAAGACCTATATCTTTTTACTCAAAGCGAAAGTATGTGCAAGAAGAGACAGAGGTGACCTCGTTCCAACTATCAATATCAAATCGATCGGACGCTCAACTACGGGAACGTCAAGAGTACTCGAATCTGGCGAGCATATATGAAGAGACTGATGAATGTGGACGAAGCAAAACAGGTATGTTAGCCTAGAGAGAGCTGGCGCTCTTCTCTTTCTGCCTACCCCGTTAGGGGCTCGGCGTGATGATATGTATGTATGTATTTTTCGAAATTCGAGTACACGTTTACTTCTACTATCAATGCAAAGATTGTACAGGCTGGAGGGGGACATTTTTAGTGGTTGTTGGTAGGCACTTACTATCAGTAAGCTGCTTAATTTTTTTTAAACTGCCAGCGCTCTTATCTTTGATCCATAGAAGTCATTTAAAATTATAACAAACAATGGCTATGTGCATTTCGTCACGGATAGAGCAGGTCTTTTATTTAATTTTTATAATAATAAATAAAATATCCTAACGCCTTCCCACAAGGGTCCCCGAAGGGTTGGCAGAGGTGTATAGGTATATAATACCCACACACCCACTTTCCGCCAGAGGTATATTAGGTGCCAACGTGACAGATGGCGAGTCCATCGCCATTACATAAGCACGACTATACATACGCCTTTGAATTTCTTCTCAGACGTATGCAGGTTTCCTCTCGATGTTTTCCTTCACCGTAAAGGTCGTGGTGTGACTAATCACTGTACTTAGGTTCAGAAAAACTCATTGGTACAGTCGGGATTCGAAAAACTAAAAACGTATATAACTAAAATATAATATTAAAAGGAGTCCCTTTAGGCAGGGTTCCGAAGATACTGGCAGCGTTACCCCTTCCCTTTGAATAGATAGGCTAATTCTTTGTCCGAGGTAGCTGCCAGCTCTTCGGGCTCCTGAGATGTCGACAAACATTGTATTGTATTGACGTGTAGACGTCAGTTCAAATTGCGTAGCGTAGGCAGCGCATTAGCGATTGATAATACTAATGTATCGGGAAAAAATGCTTTCAATGAACCTTAGAGTACTACAGGTTCACAAGCGTTCAAGTTCTTATTTCCAGTTGAAATATTTTTGTAATTAGAATGGCAGGAAATACTTGAACTATTAGATACACACACAGCTACGAATTGGAATCGAATGTATTTTTAAAACTTCAAGTACTACCCATACTTAGTAACCAATGTAGTTTAGTATATATCCTCACGCCTTCCCACAAGGGTCCCCGAAGGGGTAGGCAGAGGTGTATAGGTAATACCCACACACCCACTTTCCGCCAGAGGTATATTAGGTGCAAGCAGGTATATTAGTTTAGTAATCTACATAAAATCTGCTATCAGAAATTGTTTTATCTGCCCGTCTGATTCTTCTGTTCGTATATCACGTGACAAGGGAGAAAAACGTTCTAAGAGTGTAGGTAATTGTGATGACGTGCCAGATTCTTAGGCATGACTTATTACTTACATTAGAATTACCTATAAGACTTATAACTTAACTTAACAAGCCGTGGTGGCCGAGTGGTTCGAGCAGTTGCCTGCGACGCAAAGGTCGCAAGTTCGAATCCCGACTGTACCAATGAGTTTTTCTGAACTTAAGTACAGTGATTAGTCACACCATGAGCTTTACGGTGAAGGAAAACATCGAGAGGAAACCTGCATACGTCTGAGAAGAAATTTAAAAGGCGTATGTATAGTCGTGCTTGAGTAACGGCGATGGACTCGCCATCTGTCACGTTGGCACCTAATATACCTCTGGCGGAAAGTGGGTGTGTGGGTATTACCTATACACTATATACATATTATTATTATTATTTATTACTTATATAGTGTACTCAAGACGTTGAGAGAGGTAGGGCATAACGGGCTTAACTTTTGAATTTGGAGCTGCCCAACTGGGGCAGGACCTTCATATTTGTAGAAGTCCGTAGCCAAATAACAGATTTTTTTGTGTTGTATTCCTACGCGGTGATAAGGTTTTCAATACTGAAAACCTTACTTGCCAATCTTCTTGAAAAAAAAAACGTATTGCTCCGGAGTAACGTGGTGTGAACAATCAATGAGCTTAGTACACGACAAATACTCGTTAACACTTCGTCGGCTACATAAAGCTCATGGTCTATATTGACAATTAATACGGCCTTCTTGGAAACCGTAACTACTTAGCATTCTAAGTAAATTAATCTTAAACATTGTACTAAGACGTCTTAGTTTCTAATCGGGTGTTATTGTACTAGTTCACAAAGAGACATAATATAAAGCTTAATATCAGACATGTTCAGAGAATCTCAAAATTAATTGCAATAGTTATATATTCCGTTGAGTATTGAGTAAGAGTATTCGAAACCCACGAGCATGTATGAAGAGACTGATGAATGTGGACGAAGCGAAAGAGGTATGTAAGTATAGAGAGAGCTGGCGCTCTATACTCTCTGCCTACCCCGTTAGGGACCTGGCGTGATGATATGTATGTATGTATCAGTATTGATTATATCTACTTATATAGGTATTTGTAAATTAAAAAGAGCCGCAGTGACCGAGTGATTCAAGTAAGCAAAAGCTTGCAAGATCGAATGCCGACTGTATTGAGTAGATTAATTTATGTGAATTCAAGTAGAGCAAGGTCACATCGCAAGCGAAGATCTTTCATACTTTAAGAAGGAAAATTCGTAGTTATGTATATTCGTGCTTGGGAAACTACGATGAACTCGCCATCTGTCGCGTCACCTATATATAATTGTCTCTGGCGAAATGAGGATGTTTTTAAACTTCTGTCTACCTCTTTGAGAAAACTTGTGGAAAATGATGACTTGTTAAAAATAGTTGAAAATTATTGCAATTTTAATCAATCCTGAATCTAACAATGGGTTGTCAATTTTCAAGTCAAAGGAAGAGCATCAAAAATTGCTTCGATTCTTAAGAGATATCGTTTAATATACATGTATATTCTAAAGTTAAGTTTCTAGGTGTGACAGTGTAGATTTGTATTATGTTGTACATGTCTGTATAAACTAACAAAGTCTCAGTGAGTGGCTGTGAATCATGCAACCAGTTAAGTTGTTCCTGATTTACAACCAATTGGGGGAGTTTCACTCGCCCCAATCATTTATTGGATTATTTATCGCAGTATATAGAGCGCGTGTAAGCAGTAGTACAAGTCCTTAAAAACGTATTCATGAGCAAAATAGTTCAATATATATGACATGTAACAAAACAGCCTGTACGTGGACGAGGTGATTGGGTTAGCTTTTGAGCGTAAAGACATTGGTATCTTTGAATTTCTATTTATTGAGTAGGTTCCGTATTCGTACGTGCATATTCCTGTTCCACTGAACGCTGTAACGTAAAAGCAGTAGTTGTATCGTAATTTGAAGTTGTATTGTAAGGCGTGTTCTGAACTTGACAATAACTGTATGAAGCTAGGTCCTATGAATAGACACACTGCACTTTTCTTAATTAATTAACAGCAAGCACGGGTTAAATTATATGGTGCCACTATTTTAATATTTTTTTTGTGTGGCTTACGGTTACAGTAGGACTACAGCATTCAAGAATCAGTCTGGTATTCTCAGCCTGTCGTAACAGTCGATGGAGTTCTTCCTGTCCCTTACTATCGCTCGCTTTGAACCTTAGTGTACTGATCAATAAGTGCTTTATTGTGGTTACTAAAATGAAAATAGCTTTAGCAGATAAGTGCATTTCCACATGCACAATCAATGTGTCATGTCGAATGGTCAGACCCAGTTTTCGGTTGCGAATTATTGGAGGATCCCCTTTGTTTGCGTTCGGGGCTTTGTTAGACAAAATAGCAGTTGTCACCTTCGTCATAGATGTGTTGTGATGCAAACGTATATTTATGGGGTTAAATTTCAACACACAAAATATACGATACCCTCATGCGGTTATAATTAAAAAAAACAACGGTGGCACGCGATTCACGGCGCACGTGGTATGCCGTAGCATTACTTTTACTCTTACGTAAAACAGAGAACGGAATTGTTATTATTCTATCATGTCTTTTCACAATGCTACCTGAAAGAGCAGAGCGGTGTAATGGCGTTGTTTGCAGGAGTTATATTATACTGTCAACATGACAAATCGCGGGTCATAGCCGGGTTATTAGTAGTGCTTTCATGAAGACGAAATAATTGTCTTAACACCAACTGAAGAAAGAGAAGAAGGAAAGAGAGAAGGAAATGGCAAGAGATCATAACCGGAACAGCAACAGCGTAGTACTTGACTCAATAAGATTGGAAATCAATAATTTACATGAAACGTTATGGTATTTTACATGCGTATAAATATATTATTTAGCATCGCCCATTTGAAGCCCAGTCAAGTGGATAATATTTCTCCTCAAGTGGAGTTAGGTGTAGCGTAAGATATTCATATTTTGATAAATTTAAGACAAATAACATATTTCTCTTTTATACGCCTTGGTAACGTTCAGCGAAATATTATCATCAGAAAACATTTATTTCTGTGGTTTTACTTTAGGAATATCATACCTATTAGATCCGTATCTTAGATGTAGTGAAAGTAACTCTTTCCGTCTCTTACGTTTAAAATTACATCTAACAATAACCTACCTAAATTTGGTATAGTTATATATGGTATATAATTATTACGACTGTTATGGAAACAGCTGTGGTGACTGGGTGATTCACATAGTTTCCTGCGACACTAACATCGCAAGTTCGAATCCCGACTGTACCAATGAGTTTTTCCGAACTTAAGTTCAGTGGTTGGTCACACTACGAGCTTTACGGTGAAGGAAAACATCGAGAGGAAACCTGCAAACTGCAAACAATGACTGTACTTAAGTTTAGAAAAACTCATTGGTACAGTCGATAATCGAACAGGTGATATTTGAGTCGCAGGCGACTATTCGAACCACACGGCCACCACGACCGATTCCCATCTACCACCATCTACTACCATCTAAGATTTACATTAAAAGTGCCAAGGGAACGCTGAAAACGTCTTGCATGTACCCCAACATGCATTATAGGACACTAGCATTCTTTCCACGTAGCAAAATGACCTCTAGATTCGATGTAAGCCTGGACACAACTACGCGCGATTTTAAGCCGGCGGTAATATGACTTTTTCATAATAAATAAATAATAACTCCCCGAGGACAGTTCCACACAAATCTAGTCCCAAACTAAGCAAAGCTTGTAAGTACCTTGGCAACTAGACAACGATATACCTACTCTTGTTCATCACACAATTATCTGACCTCAGCGAAAATGGAACCCACGGCTTCAATTTTCGCAGCCAGGATCACTAATCATTAGACCAGATGGTGGTGACCGAGTGGTTCGAGTAGACAGTTCAAAAACCGACTGCACCGATGAGTCAAAACTTTACTTAAGCTCATAGCTTAAGTATCATACCACGAAACTCACGGTGAAGGAAAACATCGAAAGGCAACCTGCGTTAGAGATACGTTAGAGAAGAAAGTCATTGACGTCTAATATTTGTGGCATCTGAAATATATCTCCGACATCCAGTGGGTATGTACTAAACACCTCTGTCTACCCTTTCGGGATCCTTGTGGGAAGGCGCAAAGACATAGAAATATTTTATATGTGTGTACGTATTATCGCACCGAGTGGCTCACAGGGTAGGCAGAAAGCACTAGTTCTATTTCAATTAACTTCTCTTTCGCTTCATTCTCATGCACACATAGTCTTATAGTACCCAGAAATGAAAGCAAATTTTGGGAAAAACCTTTAATTTCGTGTTATTCCTTTAAAAAGTAATTGTTTATTGAAGCGGTACCGCGGATAATTCTCACATCCGCAGTGGCACAACAGCAGTATCGTTTTATTCGATAGAGCTCAGTGCACACATGTGGAAGTAGTCAGCCATCGTTCTGGTTGTTCGGAGTCTTTGAGCGTAAAATTTCTAGCTACGCCATCGAGTAATTGCCTTAAGATTTATTAAGATATAAATAACTTTGCACACATCAAGAATAACTGTGAGAAATTGCCTAGAAATAGAGAATTTTATTTTATATACAAGGTGTACCACAATATAGGATATTTGCTCAAATATAATACAATGATGGGAAGTAAATAAAAATGATAAAAAAAACACCATTCTAGTTGATTATTTTTACCTTATTGTCGCATAAAAGAAGCTGTAATGATAACCTTGGAATAATTCCATACAAATTAACACGTCCTATTTTAAGCATAGCTTAGGTTATGGTAACTAGAAAACTATATATTTACTTACTATTTTACTTTGTATTTAGAATAAACTTATTCTTGGTGAATTAATTTCAGAATCGTCATACAAGTGTGTGCAAGAAGAGGCAGAGGAAGGCCACGTTTCAACTACCTGGATCAAATAGATCGGACTCTGAAGGGTGGGAACGTTAAGAGTACTCGAAACCGACGAGCATGTATGAAGAGACTGATGAATGTGAACTAAGCGAAAGAGGTATGTACGTCTAGAGAGAAATGGCGCTCTATGCTCTCTGTCTACCCCGTTAGGGACTTGGCGTGATGATATGTATGTATGTCATACAAGTCTAAAAAACTTTAAACTTTTTTTATGTCTAAAAATAGGGTTCACTTATCCCCCCATTAGAACCCCTGCACGCACACAAGTGCCTTAATTTAATGCCTTCATGGCACATGCGTGGGCTGTAGGGGATAAATACTACCATATATCCTTATTAGAAATATACACCCACGCAAAGATATCTTGTAGGCGTCGTACGCTTTCTATTACAATGGTACGTAATGCTCTGTCGTAGACTCTCGGAGGAAAACGGACTTAATAGAGGTACTTAGTGTATGTGATAAATAAAATAAGTGTGACGGTACCGGTAGTTACCCATGCATGCCATGAAATCTTATAAATTAATATAAAATAAACCTAATATACCTCGGGCGGAAAGTGGGTGTGTGGCTATTACCTATACACCTCTGCCTACCCCTTCGGGGACCCTTGTGGGAAGGCGTGAGGATATATATTTTTTTTATATATATTTATTATATTATATATTATATTATATAATATAAAATATCCTTACGCTTTCCCACTCCCCGAAAGGGTAGGCAGAGATGTATAGACACAGTAGATATATGGTACACACCCACATTCCGCAAAATATTGATTTTAAGTGCCCACACAAATATCTAACCTCAGCAGGAATCAAACCCGCGACCTCAAGCTTCGCAGTCAAAAACTCTGATAACTAGACCAGTCACTGAACAGAAACAGAAACAGTTGCTGAACGGAATTGTATGAAACTTGGCACACAAATAGTTTATTAGCTAATATTTGACGGCCGTCTGTTCTAGAGGTTACAGCTCCTGACTGCGAAATTTGAGTTTGCGGGCTCGATTCCCACTGAGGACAGATATTTGTGTGATAAACACGAGTATTTGTACCTTAGTCTTGAAAGTTCTATGTATTTATATATGAATCTGTCTTCTTCATCTTCTTTAAGTACCTTTCCATTACTGAAGGTTGGCCGTCAGCTCAGAAAATGTCTGTCTGTCCTAATCTGTCTATATAAGTAAAAATATCGTTGTCTAGTTACCATGACACCACCTTTGCTTCATTTGGGGCTATGTCAATTTCTCGAAAAATCTACCACAACATTTACGGGATTGAACCTGCGGGGCACAGCTAGGATTACGTAGTTTTATTTGAAATACAGAGGATAATGACACACCTCTTAAGTTAAACAATAAGCTGATCAGATGCTGGAATTGATCGCCGAACTCCGTATATGTTAGATCGCCAGATGGCTGCTTTCACGAATCACTATTTCGGTTCGTTTGACGTTTAGTTTGGATTTTCCGACTACTAGGGAAGAGTTGGAAATGTTTATTGAAGACACATTTATGCCTTTTTTATGTTATAATAATATATTTATTACTTGAATATCTATTAATATATATAATAAATAATATATTTATTATAAATATATAATATATAATAAATAATATATTTATTACTATATATTTTTTACTTGAAACTTTCCTTACAGATTGACCTAATACAATAGTGTTAACTAGCTAATGTATAAATCTATTTGCTCACAATACATCACAAACAATATTTTACTAGTAGCCTTCCTGCATCCGTTCGTCGAGCGTCGTAGACTAGTGAACACGAGAAGATATCAACTTGAGCTGCAACAGTACTGAGCAGCCGCAGCGCATCGTCAGCGGCCCTTGGTCCAGCAGTTTGGTGCGCTTGTAGTTATTCACATACGACTACAGCCCGGCTATTCTTTGTAATGTGATGTGTTACACAAATATCTAGGATTAAACCTTTATAAGACACCAAATGGATAGCTATTTGGTGTCCAATCAAGGTTTAATTTGTTCAATTAATATGAAATAATAAATATTATACCCTAGTGTACATAAATACTGCCTGTATAGCTTTGTAAATAATAAATAAGGACTGCGGGGCCTTATCGGAAGGCGTGAGGATATATTATTTATTATTATAAATCAATAGGGCTCGGTTTCAGATCCCGACGGGCTAAGGTCTATATGAGCTGTATGTATCTTACACGTATTTTTTTAATTAAGTTTTCAATGTCATTGGCTTTCCAATCTCAGAAAGAAACTTCTAAGAAAAGGTCAACAAAATTCTTAAAATATTTTACGAACGTATTAAAATATATTGAATACGTATGAGAATTTAAGATGGCGATTGACTCCCATTCAAAAGCAATCGGAATACGATTCTGGAGACTGTATGAATTTCATAATAAGATAAGAATAAGCTTTTCGATGATACTTATTCCCCATTAAAATGCTAATCATGTAAGAGCAATAAGGTTGTACAGTCAAGTGAATAAGTGAAAGGAAACTGCCTGGTTAGCAAATTTGCGTGAAATAAATGGTCTCTATCTGGTTAGTGGGTATATAACTATAATAATAATAATAATATATCCTCACGCCTTCCCACAAGGGTCCCCGAAGAGGGAGGCAGAGGTGTATAGGTAATACCCACACACCCACTTTCCGCCAGAGGTATATAACTAAATAGCTATAATTGTGTAAATTCTTACCTATATATAACACTTGTGGTGACTGAGTGGTTCGAGCAGTTGCCTACAACAAACGTTGGAATTCCGACTGTACGATTGAGTTTTTCTGAAACCAAATAAAATGATTCGAGATAACCACAGTATGAGAAATGTGTGAGGGACGCCAACGTGACAAATATATCTCCCCAGTGTTGGTACACCTCTGCCAACCCCTTTGAGACCACTGTGGGCTCATCAAAGAGCATGGCTACTCATTTATATGTAGCTACATTACTACATTATACTAGGATTAGATTTTTAAAATAATGTTCGCTATCGCTGAGAACGGAAGTGCAACTCAACTCAGGGTACTAATAGCATATAATGAGGGAAGTAGTGTGCACGACCGTATTTGGTATGCAAAATGGAGTGCGCTAGTATACTTTCAATGGTTTAAAATAGCGTAAAATGTAAGATGGAATTTCTTCTAAATTAACATCGTATTTTATTATGTGTTCAACAGTGCTTGGCAAGGCGTGTATAGAAGCATAAAGTTAGGCTAAAAAATAATTCAGGTTAATTTAAAGTTTAGAATTGGTAATCTGATTGTTGTGTTTATGGTACAGATCAAGGTTGGAACTATAAAAATATCTGGTAAAAATAAAGGTCTTATTAGCAGTTAGCATTGCTAACTACGGGACGATTGGGCCTAGTCATCACAGACCATCAACGAAAAGTTCTAGAAATTTTATTGACTGCAGGAACAAAACACTATCTAGAAGCACCTATACTACACTGAGATCATCTCAAAAAAAAATCAAAATCAAAATATTTTATTCAACGTAAGGGACACAGGGAACACTTATTGAACGTCATATACTTAACAAAAACTAAAGCTACCACCGTTTCCAAGAAAAATAACCGCCAGGAGAAGAAATCTAAAAAGTATAATTATTTCCAAGTACGTATTTCCGATTATTTTGAAAACATAATATTTTTGCCAAACTTATACTGTAAGGAATAGCCAGCCTATCTTAAAGAAAACGACATTTCTCTTTTACTTTTATCATCACCATACAACCGGGTTTTTATCCCGCAAAATATTTCCTAAAGTAGCGTCTGTTGGCCAATCACTTGTTTTTATGGTATAATCTAGTCTTTACAATGTTATATGACTTAGGTTGACAAGAGATCCTTTAATAAAACTTTATTGCATATAAAACATTGGTTTTTTATTTAATCTAGTGTAAGCCTTAACCTCGAAGCACGTTTTTCATAATTTCATACGCCAGAGAAAACACCACAATACAAGATTCCAATACAATATTTTATTTCAAAATGAGCCTATAAAAATCTCGCTTCTAATATTATACGTGACGATATTTAGTTTTACAGTACAAAAGTGCTGATAAGCAGACGTAAGCAGTAAAATACTAGCATACCATCACATCGAGTCCTACAAGTGGTTAGAGAGTACCAGTACCAGCTCCTTGGGGAGGGGGGAGGATTGTTACAATGTGTTGGAAGCAGAGGATTAAACCTTATGCTGCCAACACACTATAACACTCCGAACACAGAGTGGCAACACGCAAGTGATACTTCGGTATCGTGAGCGTAAATAGGCTACGGTAACCGTTTCCCATCAGGTGGGCCGTATGCTTGTTTGCCAGAGTGCCAGTTCTCTCGCGAATAAGACCTTTTTTCCTTCATCTACATGCTCGCCAGTATCGAGTTTTCATGTCATCTCCTTGTGTATCGATTGCGTAGACTTGTGCCTGTAGCATGAGGGATGAATATGTCGAGCCATCCTAGTCATTCCATGTGCATTTACTGAAAACCTTACTTACTGAAGATACACAGAACTATTTAGAAGCAGTGTCTTTTAGTGATCTTCTGTAAGGTTTCGGTACCGCCCCAGTCAGTTAAAATTTGTATCATAACTCAAACAGAGTACATCAACAAAACATCAATGATGAATCAACCAATTTATAAAAATCTCTTAAATAAAATAAAATAAAATGAAATGAACATTACACATTCTATCAAAGGAATATCTTATTTATATTCTGAATGGGGTTGTTACAGCAGAATAAAGCATCCTTTACTAAAACTTTCTTATAAAAACGTGTAACTTTTCTATTGGCTACTGACGAACTGGTATTATACTTTTTTATTATAAAAGGAGTGTCCTTTTACCAAGTTTGCGGACACGATATAAGAATTTTAGGTCAGATTTTCCGTGATGGGAAATTAAAATGGACCGATAATATACTAGTTGTAAGCTGCAGCTTGGTCCGAATATTGAATTCGACCCTTGGAGAGTTTACCCTTCGACTTTTGCAGTGAAGGGGACTGTATTAAACATTCCATGGAAATCATATATTTTTAAAGCTATTGACATGCTTCCTCGACATGTATTGGTATAATATTTACGTGAGATTATTTGTATCGGAAGGAAACACAACAAATTGGAAAACTTTGGTTACCCATCAAAAAGTTAGCGATCGATAATCTTTTTTCGTCGTTCTGTAACCATTTATTGGTGAATAGTAATATTATTAATATATACATATTATGTATATTTTTATGCCTTTCCATAAAGGTCCCCGTTGAGTTGACAGAGGTGTAACAACACATCGTTTTCTTCAGAGCTTTAGGTATTAAGGTTAGCCATACATTTCCTATACGTCATAATATTATCTCCGCTCTTTAGTGTCGCAGAAACCAGAATGGCGCGATTGATTTTGATGAAATTTTGGTCTGTGTCTGAATCCCTGAATAAGTTAGATTCACAGACCTGAGAGGTGGTGCTAAGACGGTGGTAAATTTTCACACAAGCTATGATTGACTGTGAAGCCAGTATTATATATATAAAGCCTTCACGTATTATGAATATATGTATACATATGCAATACATCGGACCCTTGAAGGTTTCAGTTGGTACCTATGGTTTGGTATGGCCAGCTATGTTGATACCTGAACTGCGAACGAAATGTATGGTATGTTTAATAATAAATAATAATATATGCGTGTCTTAATGCCTTTCCACAAGGGTCCCCGAAGGGGAAAGCCGAGGTGTTAAGTTAGGTAGAACCCGCGCACACGCTTTCTGCTAGAGATACATTTTAGGTGCCAAGCATATGCAGACGAATATTTTTTTATGATATGAAGATTTCAAATGAATTTGGTTGAAATATAAGCTTGAAAATAGATATTCAATTATAAATTGAATTCGAAAGCGTTTGCTATTTTATTGTTGTAATCTAAAGAAATGGCAACCAAATAAAAATACTGGCCACAAAGGTTACTAAGTTTAAAATAACTTCTCACTGAATAAATAAAGATTCAACCAAATTTTAGACTGCCTCTGATAGCTTAAGGTCTGGGAACTTTGCCTCTTAACAACAACGCAAGAACGAGAAACAAACACACCACGAAAATATTTGACCCTCAATTATATGCTGTACCATTTGTAGACGCTTATATAGGTACTGTAATGAACATTGATGGCAATGTATCTATCTATGTCTTTGGGCTATACAAACACTTTTAAATTGAGAAGTTGCTTTTGCCTAAAAAAGCTTTCTTTTCTATTAACAGTTTATTCTTATCCACCACTATGATGTTAAACAGGCTTGCAGTCCACCTAATAGTAAACGGTTACCGTTACCTATGGATGCTTCTACGGACGAAATATTTTTCTGATAAGTTTTCCTGAGACAGTACAGTAATTCGTCTCTCGCATTAGGGCTCGCCATCCGTCACGTTGGCACTTAAAATGTATCTCTAATATCATAATATAATAATAAAAATATATCCTTCCACCTTCCCACAAGGGTCCCCGAAGGAGCAGGTAGAGGTGTATAGGTAGTACCCACACAATATTTTACGTGCCAACGTGACAGATAGCGAGTCCATCGCCTTTACTCAAGCACGACTATACAATACGTCTTTGAATAGCTTCTCAGACGTATTGCAGGTTTCCTCTCGATGTTTTCCTCCGTTAAGCTCGTGATGTGACTAATCACTGTATTTTAAGTATTGAAAACTCATTGGTACATTCGGGATTAAAACTTGCAGTTGCGGCAAATGTCGCAGGCAACTACTCGAAACACTCGGACACCACGGCATAAGATATTAAGAAAAGTCGGAGACGGAGTCGAAGACTCTTAAGGAAATGTGTGATGATATCACCACTTATAGTTTGCGCTGCTTGAACATAACACTACCTATAGCATATAAATTCAATTATAACTTTATAAATGTCAAATAGTAAGCTTCGCTAGAATTGTTTCACTTATTGCATGTAAAGCTATTATTGCGTAAACAACAGTTTAAAATGAGGCGAGAAAAGGCAGACAAATTCAATATCCCTTTTTCAGACCCTTCGCGATTTGTTACTTTAAGTCAATTTACGAAGTTCGTCCGATGAAAATGCGAAAACATTTTTGTTAAAATGTATACGATAAGTGCATATATGTAGATAGTAGGTACATATTATAAATATGATACACTAATCCTCACGTGTTTTTATTGTTACCAAAACAATAAAAGCACAAAGTTAACTTTCATTTGACTACTAATAATAAAGATTATGTGCTAGAGAGAACTGGCGCTCTATACTCTCTGCCTACCCCGTTAGGAAGTCGGCGTGATGATATGTATGTTTTTTTTTTTTTATACAACAAGAGTTGCAAAAAAGCATACGGCCCACCTGATGGGAAGCGGTTACCGTTGCCTATTTACGCTTACGATACCGAAGTATCACTTGCGTATTGCCACTCTGTGTTCGGAGAGTTATAGTGTCTTGGCAGCATAATGGGTTTAATCCCTCTGCTTCCAACACATTGTAATAATCCTCCCCCTCCCCAAGGAGCTCATTACTGGAAACCTTATTCACCGCGTAGGAACAAAACACAATAAATTGTGTTATTTGGCTACGTACTTCTATAAGTGGAGGTACCGCCTTAGACGGGCAGCTCTGAATTCGAACGGGAAACCCGTTATGCCCTACCTCTCTTAATGTTTGTATGTTTGTTATTATAAACATGATGTATATTTCTATTAAACACCAAGACACATAATCATTATCATGTGTGATGCTAGAGATTAACGTGCTAGAGAAATGGCGAAGTGTATTCGAAAAGAAATGTAGTTAAACTTCTGTCATCGCTCGCGTGTAACGCTGACGTCAATCTTTCTTCATTAATCCTTTCCATATGTCCAAGTCAGCATTAAATGCTGCTTTCTTCATCTGTAATCACTTCGATTAACGCCAACTGCAAAATATCCAGTTCTATTAAACTCTTCGGTACTGGGCTTTTCTTTAACACGCCACTACTGGTCCTTATTCGCAAACATTACCTTTCAGCTACCGTAGGTTTCGTTCGACTATCGCGTTGGTATTCTACCCTTCGCTCTTTCATGCTTACTCTATTATGTAGCTTCACTTGATCCACGTTTAGCACGAACCAGACATTTCCGTCTAGACAAGCGTCCTGCCCATCGCAACGCCAACCTAAGAGATTGCACTGATTGTAGCACGAGGCCAACATTCTCTATCTCTCTGAGATTACCGCGTAAAAACAAACAAAGTCTGCTCTTTATAATAAACTAGCTTTTGCCCGCGGCTTCGCCCGCGTGGAGTTAGGAAAAGTAGCTTATGTATTTCCTTGCTAGAATGAGATAAAAAAACAAATAAATAAGTAGTGTTTATCCTTAGGTACTAATATTATAAAATGTAGACGTTAACACACGTCATACATCTAATACATCTCTATATATACTATATATACGATGTAACACCTCTAAATACTATATAAAAAGACCCCCCCCCCTTATAACTTAATACTATATAAAAAGACCCCCTTAGTGACTCGGCGTGAAGATTTGTATGTATGATTCGTTAGCAGCGCCATCTAGGAATGTGTACTTTGGAATTAGTACTAATAATAAGGCAAATGTAATTCCCGTAGGAATTTTGATTCTTAGTTTTTTTGGTTTCAAAATTTGATTGATTGGCTATTATTCATTCATGGTTATACGCCCCCCTTACCATGAGAGACTCTTCTTGATAGACACTGTATGCGGTAGAATGTTATTTATAAGTTTATTACGTTTTTTTTACAAGTGAAGTAAATTTTTTGAAAGCGGAAACAAAGTGGTCCCTACAGTGAGCAAAATTTATTTTTATTTCCAGACATAAAACGTGTTGACAAAATGTTTGTGTCATGTCACGTTACTACAACTCACTCCCCTGTCAGTCGCACTCTCTCTGCTCTCAACACAATCTTGTCCGACTCTAATAATGATGTGGTCGTGGATGGACAGCAGGTGCTAATTTCGTCATATATTTTGTTTTTATTGACTTGCGACCGTACTAGTAAATAAATAAATAAAATTATCAACCGGTACAAAAAACACGCTATTTTTGCCACGTATATATTTAGGTGCTTACGTGACAGGCGAGTGAGCCGCGGTCAGACAAGTTTACTTGTATTTTTTTACAGACGTATGCAGGTCTCGATGTTATGTAAGAAAATCGGAACAAAAAATCATTTAAATTCTCCGCGTGACAGTTACACGAGTGTGTGTAATTTTGTCCGTTGTCCTCGACGCAAGGGTGACACGGGGAGGAAAATCGACAAAGGTTGGATAACGGTGTTACCGTTATCTATTCCCTCACCTCATGAATGCTAACTCCCTTGCACCCTATTGTAACCTCCACACAGTGTACTCGCGTCTCGAGGTGGCTTCTCGATATATCAAATTCGAATATTGTGGGAAATATTTTTCGTCTCTTGACGGTTTTATTTGGAAAATAAACTCTGCTCGCAACGACGTAGACAAACATTGTGGGTAGCTAACAAATACGCAAAAATAAGCTAAAATATGGAGTGTCTCTTATATTTTTATCCATTCGTAACTGTTGATTTTGCGGGGAGATTAATGTAATTGCTCAGCATATTTGTGCGTTGTTTTCTACAAATACATATGCACATCTCTCTTGCGTGTGTTACATTTGGTCGCTGTATAACCCCTAAATATCTGATAAAATGTGGACGCTATCACATCACACCGCGCCTACCATTTAAAGACCTTCGTGACTGATTATTTTTATGAACTTAAAACGTTTTTAATTTAATTGTATTTGAAGTAAAAAAGTCGCATTTGTCCCTTCTCTCAATTTGCCTGTTAATCCAAAAACCGGTTAACGATTAAACTTTTTGAATTTTGAATGAATTTCATCTTCGAAAACTGTCTTTACAACATGGTAGAATACTTTAAGTATCGACTTACAACTTCAAGATCGAGAGAAGTTTAGGTCCCCGGATCTATACCAATGGCTTTGCCAAAGTTAAATCGACAATTTGTTGCAGCGACTTGACACACCACAAACTTTGCGCTGAAGGATAGCATCGTGAGGAAACACACACGCATCCAAGAAGGAATTCAAAGCCAAATGGCTTCGTGTCGTCGTACTTGGCTGCTGGCTGTTGGCACACGGCACTGGTCAGACCCCTAAATATGATTCCAGCCGAATGTGGGTTATTACACTTATGCGGTAGGGGAAGGATAGAGAACCCTTGTCAGAAGACATCGTGAAGCTACATAAATGATACACGATGGATAACGTATTTAAGTGTATATACATAATTAAAACGAATGTTCCCTATAATTATAACATTTTGTGAACACACCGGCTGAAACGTAAAGTAATTTCGTTGGAAGTCTAAATTGTTCAACATTGAATAAAACGTGCTAAGAGCTTTCGAGAAACGATAATTGGATCAAAAATTCAACATAATGAAAAATTTCATTTGCTCGCAAATTATAAAATAGTATATGCCATATTTGTATCTCGTTGATACCCAACAACCACATTGTGGGCTAGAGGTATGCATTAATTGCATAAAATAAAACCGACAGTGGCGTAAGTCGTTAAGTTTTAAAAGTGTATTTTTGAAATTCTTTTGGTCTTGAAATAATATAATAATAATATATCCTCACGCCTTCCCAAAAGGGTCCCTGAAGGGATAGGTAGAGGTGTATAGGTAATACCCACACACCCACTTTCCGCCAGAGGTATATTAGGTGCCAACGTGACAGATGGCGAGACCATCGCCGGTACTCCAGCACGACTGTATAGTCGTACTATACTTAAGATCAGAAAAACTCATTGGTACAGTCGGGATTCGAACTTGCGACCTTTGCGTCGCAGGCAACTGCTCGAACCACTCGGGCACCACGGGTCTTGAATTAATAAGTATATATCCTCACGCCTTCCCACAAGGGTCCCCGAAGGGGTAGGCAGAGATGTATAGGTAATACCCACACACCCACGAACGAAATATTTCGCTGACTACTACATAGCATATAGTAGTCAGCGAGTTAGGTTGCTGATTCTGCTTGCTCTCGTACCACAATTCCTGTTACGTGATCTAGAGGCCTTGGTGGCCGAGAGGTTCGAGTAGTTGACTGCAACACAAAGATTATAAGTCTGAATCCCTACTGTTCTAATGAGTTTTCAGAACTTAAATACAGTAATTAGTGACACTACGAGCTTTACGGTGAAGGAAAAAATCTACAGGCAATCTGCATACGCAAAGGCGTATGTATATTCGTGTATGAGTAACGGCGATGGACTCGCCATCTGTCACGTTAGCACCTAAAGAATATAGTACACCTAAAGAGTATATTGTGGGTACTACCTGTACACCTCCGACTACCCCTTCTGGGACCCTTGGGCGTGAGGATATATATCTAACGTGTCAGCGAACAGTTGATGAGAAACATCCTAGGTTGTAGTTAGTTAAAAGTATGTGTATAAAATATCTCGTTTAGTTTATTTATCGTTATAGTACATAAGCCATTTACCAAAATATACTTTTGCATAATATTTATCCGCTGAATCTAGTTTTTTCAACGCATTATTAGATCACGGATCAATCACTCATCGCTCCTATTTATCGATGTTGCGTTCTTTAAGAACATTTCGACTTGAGCGTGTTTCAACGTCTCGCGTGTATGTTAGTGAAACCTTTGCTCTCTAATATTGCAAGGGAATAAGAATTTATCGGCTTAATATTTACAAGAAATGGTTGTGAAACTTACTATGACTGCAGACAAAATATTTGACCCAAATCAATATCCCGCGGTGCCGAGGACACATTGCCACGCTGGATAGTATAGCTGATGCTCGAGCGAGATATGTTCCAGCCCGTCACGAGAGGCGTTGATAAGACGACGCAAGGCCTGTTTTAGGTGTTAGGCTTCTGAGCCTTTAAGTCATAGAGCTAGAATCGCAAAGATGTGAATTGTCACAAACATATTTGCGGCGTTCGAAGCTTTCCTACTGAGCAGCAACTACCATAGATGTGTCGGAAAAAACGGGATGGAGACTGTCAACTTATTAAAGTGTAAACGAAATCATAAAGGTTATTAGCACAGTGTGCCAGATAGTTACATTGTAAGCTTTAGGTATAAATAAAAAAAAACTACGAGAGGTACTCGTGTTATCACCGAATGCAGGTATCATAAACATGTATAGTACGTATCATTGGTAAGTCTAGAGAGAGCTGGTGCTCTATAATCTCTGCCTACCCCGTTAGGGACTCGGCGTGATGATATGTATATGTTTGTTATTAAAGATTTAGTTATCACTAATACACACTTTCAAGATATTCCAAATGGAACCCAAACCTAATCTTAGTTTTAGATTTTCTTTTTATTATACAAAGTTGAAAAATTTGTCACTCGGCCTTACTAGTAAGCTAGAACATACTAGCTACCTCTATCAAGTAGTTAAGATTTACAACGGGATAACCCGATTTCCATCGCCTTCCTTCAACATCGCCTAAGAAGCACGTGTCAAAAGCCAAGCTGAAATAATCCTTGTTAAATTAATCTTCCACAGCATCATCGAGAATTAGGGCTACAAATTTAACGGTGGGTCCATAACACGAATTCGATTAACGAATACGTATATGTGAAGACAGATCGACTGACATTTTAATTACGAGAGGGAATCACACTTTCATATTAACGCCCACACTGGGACAGACGCTTGCAAAACTCATTCATTGATCATATAACTGATTAAAAGTGAGCATTCAAAACTGAGTCTTTAAGCTTTCTATGGAAGGAACATCTGCTTCAAGTGAAGATCCCACGTGAAAGCTGGCCAGTCTATCGTATATAGCTCTACATGTGCAATACTTCATAAGATCACAGGCATGGTTGGCGTATTAGGAGGGTGATGCCCTACTTCTACTACCACCACCACACAACCACACGCCAATATCAACGCCATACGCTGAAACCAAAAAGGTCTCATACTGCGTACTTCGAGGGAGTTTCCTTCCGCGAACGTTCAGGCTGGGAAATTAACTCCTATATTATTAATACCTACAGGGTTGGCGGTGCACGGGCGATTTCTCTGGTGTTACTTCGCTATCCATCAGGCAGATATTTTTTTTTCTTTATTAAAACATGCATACGGCTTAAAAAATATAGTGTGTTAGCTATACTTATGTTGTTCAATTCACATTTCAAGCACATTCAAAAACGTTATATGTAATGTATATTTTGTACAGTCACATAAAATAAACGATTGAACAAGTTTCAAGTTTATCCTCGTAACTCGAAGAAAATTCAACGCGCGAGTGGACATAGGATACTTTTTATCCCTCGAGGATAATGTCAATTGCCTACTTATACTTAGACGAAGTCGCGGGTCTAAAAGTTAGTTACCTTATGTATTATCAAACATGGAATCTTCTTCGTTCATTTCTCATTTTGGTATATAATATGTAATAACTAAACATAAAATTAAAATACTAGAGTGTGTAGGTAGTACCCACATACTACTAATAAAAAATATGGGGAGGGAGGGATGTAAGGGAAAGTAGGTATGTGGGTACAATCTCTATACCTCTTCCTTCTCCTTCGGGGTGTCTTATATATTATATATAAGAAAGGATTGCTAAAATGTTAATTTAATGGTTCAAGTTAATCGTGTGTGGTGGGTGGTGGGTGTTATTACCTATACACCTCTGCCTACCCCTTCGGGGACCCTTGTGGGAAAGCGTGAGGATATATTATTATATATATAAGTTAATCGTACCTAACATACAAAGTTCAGCCCCTTGACAAATAGCTGTTTTGACCCCTATAAGTGTAGCAAATGTAATTAAAGCCTCGTTTCACACTATTATAACGCAACGAACCCAATTGCCTTTGTGGTTATGACGCCTTTAACTCTCTTTTGCGTACGTTTTATACCGACTCCGGCTGAATGTATAATGGAATAATTCTGTCTAGTTTAGGGTTTAAGTGTTTTATAAAGAAAAAAGGGTTTAATGAAATTGCTGGTCTTTACGAGAGCGAGATAAATCTTTTGGCGTGTCTGTGTCAGGCCGGTATTTTAATAGGTCTTTTTATTGCTTATGGTTTTTTATACGCTAGAATTCTCAATTTAATAAAAATGTTTATTGGTATTATAACAAAAAAAAGTTTATTAAGTACATAATTGATATTTATGACGAGTAATCTTTTTATAGAGATCTCACTCGTAGCAATTTCATTTACGTTACCTTAAATTTCACATGTAGCGCCCTTTTCGATGGAGATGCATATATTTAGGTGTCAAAGTGACAGATGACAAATCTGTCACCGTCTCTCATCTAATTATAACTTCTGTACAAGTACTCCGATGTAACTACATACGTTTTTACTTCATTTACTTTTCATACATATGTATTTTTCTTCACGGTCTTCACTGCGAAACACGTGGTGTGTGCTAAACTTATTTACCTAGGTTTAGAAACTCTTTGGTACAGACCGCCACAGTTCGAACTGCAGTCAAGGCATTTTAGGCTACTTTATAAATTACTCGACCAACATGACTCTGCAATTCAACTATCTTATACCTCATTTTCATTACTTTACTGACCGCAATCCCGTTAATGTTTTCATAACAATACTGTTCATAATAGTATTAATAGCAAACCTTTTATGTAGCACGGGTCTTAACATACATATTCAGGTGAGTAGGTAATTAGCAGCCTTTGTATGGAGCGCCATTGGAGAATATTGTCTCGAAAACGTGGCTCTGTTCCCACGGTCACGCATTGTGCTATCATCGTCATTATTATCGGTTTGTAGTTTGTATCTGGGGTAGACGAAATTTGTCAAGTGATTGGGATTTCATATATGGAGCGGATTTCCAATACGAGGTTTTTTTTAGGTTTTGAAAACGGAATTATTTTGACCGTTCGGTATGCGCATTTTTAGTCATTCGCTCCTTCAAATTATTTATTATTTAGTTTTCTACCGTTATTTAGATTCTTATAGTTGTATATCGTTCATTCAATAATGGTTCTTTTGTTGGTGTAACATTAGAGACATACAACCTCTTCCTTTTATTTCTTCGATATAATTAGGGATGTCTTGAAAAAGGCCAGGTAAAGAGTACTCTAAACCGATGAGCATGTATGAAGAGAATAATGAAAGTGGACGAAACGAAAGAAGTATGTAAGGATCGTAGCAAGTGGAAAGAAGTGGACTCTGCCTACCCCTACGGGAAAGAGGCGTGATTATATGTATGTATGTATGTATGTAAAGAGCCGTGGTGGCAGAGTGGTTCGAGCAGTTGCCTGCGACACAAGGATCGCAAGTTCGAATCCCGACTGTACCAATGAGTTTTTCTGAACTTAAGTACAGTGATTAGTCACACCACGAGCTTTATAGGTACCTAACTCTTTCGCTTTGGCCACATTCATCAGTCTCTTTATAATGTAATAGAAACTATTATTTTAATCTGGCAACCACTAAGGCGGACAATTTTTTTTTAAATCGGCGGCTACCATTCAATCTAAGAGTAATCTTCCTTAATTGAGTGACACGGTCGGGTTGCAAAAACTCCGCAATGGGATAGCGTTTGATCGAGTGACGAAGCGGGAATGCTCCTTGCTCATTTCACTTGTCGACTAACAGCGGGAGAGAACGAACGCCGCGGGCGGCAGACTTCCCGCCAACTGACATTCGAAGTATAAAAACTTATTTTCAAACACGGAAATGTTCGACGTGACTTAAAACACTGGTTGCATGTACATTTTGATGTTTAAAAAGTTATAGAACTTATTTCAAAAGTGAAAGAATGATCGAAAGCTATTTTGTTTTTTTTTGTGCGTTTGTTTGAGACTGTTTGAATTTTGAGGTGGAGTGCGGAGTCCAGTAATTTTGTGAGTACATTTTCTTATATTTTTTTACCTGTAATGAAAATAGTATTAATAGTGAGCTGTTTAATTTTATGCTGTGTTCGTTCATATGTAATTCTATTCTATAACGTGTAATTTTGTATACTAAGGAAATTGGTTGTTGAGCAATAATGGTATAACATGACTGAGCTTTGATCTTTATAATTTGTACTCACTTGTCTTGTCTACTAAACATATACGACAGGAAACAGCAAATTAAATTAGGCACCGGAGACAACGATAAGGAATATATTATACCTAAGAAATACGGTAGGTAATGATAAAAACGTAGATACCAAAATATTTTCTTCCCCTAATTTATTTTATTTTTAACAAATCTGTCAGTATAAATTAATTCAATATAAAAAAACCGTGGTGGCTCAGTGGCTTACGAAGTTACTCCTGGACTCATGACTGCAGCTTTTATAATAACATTTACGGTAAAGGAAAAGCAA